>CM060959.1:143149707-143317207 GCA_030765055.1 Mantis religiosa | reverse complement strand
TCAAACTGGTCACATGTCCATCCCTGACAGATGAGCCAAGAGCTGGTAGACCGTCAATGACAGATGATGCTGTCACAGTGAAGACAGTGGAGTGTTTAATACTGGAAGACAGACAAGCAACTATCCAAATGATCATGAATAAGACACATCTTAGTTATGGTAGTGTGTGGAAAATTATTCATGACGAACTGCACATGATTAAGGGGTCTGCACGGTGGGTTCCACGTTTGCTAACCCCTTTACAAAAGTAAACGCGGCGTGAACTTTCAAGACAGATGTCGATGCTGTTGGAACGGGATAAAATAATTTTTTGATTGGTAACTATGGATGAATCCTGGATCTATCAGTATGATCCAGAGACAAAAATCATGAGCATGGGAGGGTAACAATACGATCCACACACCCCAATCCAAAAAGGGCAAAGGTACAAAAGTCAGCTGGGAATGTCATGCTTTTAGTTTTCTGGGACTGTTGTGGAGTCATCCTTACAGATTATCTTGCCAAGGATCAAACCATCACTGGCAGATACTACTGCAATCTTCTGGACAAGTTTCTAGCAGTTCTGATTAAGAAACGACGCGGTATGCACTCCAAAGTTGTTCGTCTTCTGTCTGACAATGCACCAGCTCATTCATCTCAAGTTGAAGTTGACAAAACAAGGGAATATGGCTTTGAGACCTTACAGCATCCGCCTTATTCGTCTGATCTCGCAAAAAGAGATTTTTTTCTTGTCCCCGTAAATGAAGAATCCGTTTCGTGGTCGCCGATGTGAGAACAAAATGACGTAATTGATGAAGTGGAAGAATGGTTTAGAGCGAATTCTGCAGACTTCTACAATCAAGGTATTCGGAAGTTCAAGAAACGCTGGGAAAACGTGTAAATCTGAATGGTGACTACGTAGAGAAAAACTAACAAGCACATATCAACATAAACTCTACATCACATTTTTGAAAGTGTGATAATTGAAACTTTACACCATTCCCTTGTATTCCTTTTTATTGGTTTGGATTTTCCATCGTCAAATACGATAAAGTATGGCTTGGTGATACACAGAGAACCGAATTTGAAAGGCTTTGCATGGCGACCCGCTATTGAGACAATAGACTGTCACTTGAAACCTACTCTATTCCCTTACTGTTCTTGTATGCATGTACAACGAAATATCAGGTAATTTCTACAGATTAGCATGAGGTTCACACACGGAATAATAAGCGTTTATAACAAACGTTTGTAAGAAGTATTTCATGAGTGTATCGCAACAAATTCTTTTAGATTTATAAGCATATATTTTATTGCACAAGAATAAAGGTGAATGTGTTTCAAGCAAAGAATGGATATCGAAGGCTGTTCTCCTCAATCCTATTTGTTACGCTTGGTGAATACAGGATGTGCAGGGAAGAGTGACAAACAGTCTTCTAGTAAACTGCTGAGTCGATCTGAAGCCTCGCTCAGTGAAGGCCGATCTGGACTCAAGTGCAACCACCCGTAACACCACAGATGTTTCTCTCATATTCATGTTCTCGAGATATATATCAACATTGTGCACGATTTTCGCCTAAACCAAAACATAACATGCACATAACATACTTTCGACAAACTTTACGTTAAACATTAGCACAAAAATATTACTATACTATCCAAATAAAAGTTTTATTTTGCTATCACATCCTGGAAATACTTTAAATTCAATAGATGGAGGAAAATATATAACCGCCAATTGTTTTATATTTTAAAAAAAAATCTGTAAGTGGCATTCATACAATATCCTATACATGTGCCTCCATAAACTGTTCTTAAGACAATGCACTTTTCAAATTGGATGAAAGTCTAGAAGAAAATGTGATCCCTGAAATTCTGAAATCTTGGTTTTTACTGTTAGAGCGAAATACTCTCTTTTCTCTACTTACTGCATGTGTTTAAAGGTAAAACGAAACAACACTAAAGCAGTTGATAGGAAATAAACAAAGATCAGATGATACCAGTAGCATAATCACACTGCGGTATAACATGGAAGCACAATTTAAAATCACGTCTTCTAAGACAGCAAGAAAGAAAGGAAAGAAGCATGTGAAAAGACACTGTGAAGCCAACACAGCCTGTGGTTGGATCAGGTACCGCGACAGACAAGGTTTTTGTACGAGGGTCCTTCAATAAACAACCGAACTAATTTTTTAATTAACATATAATGGCTTTATTTCACTAACAATTACCTACACACTTTCGAAGTATTCTCCCTCTGATGAAATACAACTATTCCAAAAATTTACCCATTGTTCGAAACACTCATTGAACCCAATTTTGGACAGTCTGTTCAGAATACCCATGACAACATTGTTCAACTACTTATCACTTTGAAAATGACGACCACGAAGCTGCTGTTTCACTTTAGGGAACAGGTGAAAATCGCATGGTGCGAGACCCGGAGAATAAGGTGGATGAGGTATGATCTCAATGCTCATTTCTGTAATGACATCTTGAGTTGCACGAGCTCGATGAGCAGGGGCAATAACCATCCTCTCCTTGCGAGATCTGGTCGCTTTTCGGCGATCTTTTCTTCAGTGGCCCTTCAGTACAGCACAATAGTAAGCAGCAGTTACTCTGCGTTGATTAGTTAGAGCACGATCATACAGAATGCCCTGTTTGTCAAAGAATACGAGATGCATGGTTTCCTCTGCACTTTTCTGAACCTTTGCTTTCTTAGGCCTAGGGCTCGATCAATGTTTCCACTGCAAACTCTCCTGTTTTGCTAACGGGTCGTAATGGTGAAACCAACTCTCAAGTGATGACCCTATTCAGAAAGCCTGGCTCCCGTCGTAACCTTCCGAGCCATTCTTGACACGTCATGACGCGATGAGCCTTCTGTTCCTACTTCAGCACGAGTGCTACCCATTTCGCTGCAACTTTTCGATAGCCAAGATCATTGCGAAGTATGTCGTAATGCTAAGTTTGCAAAGAGGCAAACGTCATCATGTGTGTGCTGTTGCATCTGTCAGATACATCGCGCCAACTCACGTTACGAATTTCGCCGCTATCGGATCCAACTACGTCATTGCTAGAGAATGCTGATGTAAGTGGTTGCGTTGTTGCAATGTAAATGTGGGTACCTCTCTTTATTACTGTGGATCGTAAGTTTGAAAATGAGTCAAGTATATGATTTGGAGGAGGTACATCGCCTATTTGTAACGATAATGCGCTGTCGATTGAGGACAATTTTGTAGAAACTGATTCCGACTATGAGGACATAACTGAAACATGATCTGTTGACACCGATACAGGTCATGATGTTGATAAAGAGGAAAGTAATAAAGTGTTAAAAATGATCAAAATTACTATTTTGTGAGTAAAGAAGACACAAGATGATAACGATGAAGATATTGATGCTGATGGTAATGATGATGATGATGATAATAATGACGAGGACGATGACAAAGTGCCTGGAGTTGTGGGGAATGCCAAAGCTGTCGAAACTGAATTGGACTGCTGGAAACCTTTCGACAGTGATGATATTGTTCATCTAATTGTGCAACACATGAACAGACGCATAGATGATTTAAAGTGAAATATAAATGTGAGAGTGATTGCAGAGACACAGACATAAAAGAAATGAAAACCTTTATTGCGTTATTATATCTTGCTGTTTTGTTCCACGGAGGACGGCAAAATACTAATGACTTGTGTACAGAAGATGACCTTGGTGTCAATATTTTCATGATGATTACGTCCGAGAAAAGCTTGCGATTCACAATAAGATGTCTTCGTTTAAAACAATTGAAAACAGATAATAAAAGACAATTAACGTCATATGTCTCCAGCAGATACATTGCGACTTACGGCGTCACGAAAGTTAACGCGTCCAACGGAAGGTTAAGGTCCCTGGAAGCAACTGATAGATAGGTATAGTCGCGCTGCTCGAACCCCTACACTGGCTTTATCTTTGTTAATAGAAACCTCTTAGATAAGGCACTGATTATTCTCTTAAAAGTGACAGGGCAACTGCTGCTGCTTTCCACCCCTGTGCAAAGCACCAATAAACGCATCATTTCAGTCAATGGAATTCGCAGGAATAAAAAATAACAGATAAATGTTCACTCCACGTGGAGCAATCAGTACGTTGTCCGAGAGGTATCTATTATTAAAGATAAATCCATGGCAACGGTTCGAGAAGCACAACACAAGAGGCTCTTCTCTGCATTGGAGTGGTACCCTTAATCTGGGAGACGGTATTTACATAGACAATTACTTTTCCGTGCCATGTAACTCTGGGACTCTCACTGAAAATTGCAACTCTGAAACAGTCCAAGAGATGAACGGTGAAGTAAAGGTGAAAATGGGGTGAAATGTAGAGAAAATAAATTCAGTGGTTACAATGAACCTTCCCAGTACTTGGCTAGCGATCCGGCAAGATCATCGAAAAAAAAACCTTCATTTAACAATGTAGGCAGAGAGATTCGAGCCCACGAACTCCTACACTCGCTAATGCCAGGACTGCTGAGTGGTTATGGCAGTTGTACGAGAATTTACATAAAAACCTTTACATCAAATAATGACGTAATGAATTTACTATGCTAATCACTAAACGATAGAAAAACTGTATTATTGTAACATCACGGTACCGCCTATTCTTATAACGATGAAGTTTCGGTTTTAATAAACACAGTTGACCCTTTATTTGACGACATTCCATTCGGGTTATTATATATAAGATAAACACTTTCTGAATTGTACGCTGCCCACTAACAGCTTATATCTGGAAAGTGCTACCCACTTAACTCTCTTATCCCTCCTTCGAAACTTTCTTTGCAGCAAGACCTATTGATCCAAACGTCTACAACACTCCAAAATTAAGTTAATCAACCTCAAGTCTTAGGAATCATTACGGTTTGCAAACATCCCAAAAATTCTTGAAGCTTTATCTGCCCGCACAAGGGGACTTCAAGGAAATGTCGAATTATGGTAATGTTTGGTTACAAAATTGTTATTCACATACAACCAGTTTAAGAGCCTCCAATTATCGAATAAAATTATTTGCTTCTACCATGAGTGGCAGAGACATAATTTGCGTAGTATTTTTCTTTGAAATATCAAAGGAGTTGTGCCATTTCCAAACTTGGAGGTGAAGACTTAAAAGACAGTAGTTACTGAATAATTATATCTTCAAGCACACGTTTCTTTTTATAGCTATAGCAATTCAATTTTAAAACAAACTGAATTATTCCGGAATTTCTTCCCAAACTGAGCTGCTATATAATTCAGATGTGAATTGCATTACGGGAGTTACATGTTTCATACATGTAAAAATAGCCTTCTAGGTACCGTGTAAAATTTCTCTGCTCTTTCAATGAATCATTTTATTGCTTCCCTCACCATACACTTAAAATAGGAAAAGTAAGAATCCAATTCCACCCAATAATTGGATAACACGTTTCCCTTGGAATTCACATTTCGAGGCCCGCGTTTCTGTCCGCGCGTGTCCTATATATCTGCCATTGTTTGAATACCAAACTTGGGACGTAAGTTCAACACATTCTAAGAATATTAAACGAAGACTTTCATGAAAGTCCTCGCATTTCAGACTATCGGTATACGAGTATTTTCGAATATTTTGATTTACTCAAAAATTACTTGGTCGTTTACTATAATGCCATATGTTTAAGATATTTTCCTATTCCTGGACTGCTACATGCGAATGACTTAATGGTAAGATCTATAATGATAGTAGGATTGCAGAAGGCAAAAAATGAAATCCAGAAATTTGTGAAGAGTGGGGAATAAAATTAAACATAAATAAATCGAAAGTTATTGTCTTCAAGAAGGGAGTTAAACTAAAAGACGATGAAAAGTGGGTACTAAATGGCAAAAGGGTAGAAGTAGTGATGAATTTGAATACTTAGGAGTAAGGTTGAATAACCATGGAGAGTGGGGAGTGCACAGGAGAAAAAATGAAGCCAAAGAAAGGGTGGCAATGAATGGTATAAGAATATGCAAATATAAAATAGAAATGACAGCCAAATGGTTAGAAGGAATGTACGAAGCACTAGTTGAATCCAAAATGTTGTATGCAGTGGAGATCTAGGGGAGGGGCACAGAGGTAAACAAAACGGCGGACCAAAACTTCAGAAGGTTTTGTAAAGAGCTTCTAGGTCTACCAAGATCAGCACCTAGGGAAGTAGCTTTAATAGAATTAAGAAAGACAAGAAGAAATCGGAATAATAATGGAAAGGATAATAAAATTGTGGTATAGATGTTGGGTTAAAAAAGAAGGGGAAATTATGAAATTATGCATGAGGCAGCAAAAAGATTAGAGAACTCAAATAGTCGGTGGGCAGTAATAGGAGGAATTATGGCAAAAATAGGAATGGGAGATATATGGAGATTAGAGGAAAGGAATACATGCAATGTGAGTAAATTAGTAAAATGCAGAATAGAAGATGTAGAAAGACAGGAATTGTGGGGAAGTCTAGAAAATATGACATCATCACAATTTTACAACCAAATAAAAAGAAATTGGGGACGAGAAGCATATGTAGATTACTGCAATAGGCAAGAGAGAGAAGGGTTAGCATGCATGAGAACAGGAACAATTTTTTCTAAGAGGGATAAGAGGTAGGGAAAAGAGAACTTGTGAGTTTTGTGGGGGAAAAGAAAGCATAAAACAGTATGTAACAGAATGCGAGGGCGTTGCAATATGGATAAAAAAGGTTTGGGAAGAAAAATGTTGAAAATAAGAGGATATAGCTATAAAAATGTTAACGGACAAGGAGGAAAGGAAGGTAAGAAGTATTGGTGAGTTCTTACAGAAAGTAAAAAAAAAAAAAATGGGCCACAAATTAAAAATGTAAGAAAGGAAGAGGAGGGAGAAGAAAGAGACTAATTAGGTAATCAAGGAGGTATGGAGGTTAAGAGCTACCTGACGGAACAAAATACCAGGGTGTCATGCAAGCCAAGGTAGCAACAAGGTAACGCCAAATAAATGTAGCCTAAAGTTGTAAATAGTAAAATTTTGGAATATGCACAATAAATATATCATATCATATCATATATTTTCCTGACAAATGAATCGTATGTGATGAATGTTTTGGTAACATCCACAGAAGTCTTGTTCATTCTGGGAGACTTTTCCATAATTGGTGAACCGTAGAAGACAAAGCCCTACTTTACAAAAATTTACATCTTGTTAAAGCTTTTTTGTGTTGAAATATTTCGGAGATATTGTTGCATTTGTTTCGAATTTTTGTAGTGCTTTTCTCTTAGTGATAATAGATTATAAACTTTTGTTAAATTTTCATCTGTTGGCCATGCAGACATAACGGAATTTCCAAGCCATCGCATACCGACCCTTCATAACTCGCCACAGGCAGAATGCGCAAATTCCTGCACTGTTTGATATTTGACAACCAGCACTAGAGGAATGTAAACAAAGAAAACGTCCAAGGGACGTTATTATGATTGTGTGCGTAAGTCAACCAGAAAATGGTATGCAGGGCCTCTAATGGCATTGGTTGAGAATGTATGTGAACTACTTATGACAATTGTGAATGATGGATACAAGCAGCAAGCAGCTGAAATTGGTGAAACTGATTGTGATGTACTTCTAGTTGATGTCTGGGAGGATACAGAAAACTGATCTAGTCAGTTATATTTCTAAACAGAGCAATGCTAATGTGGACGTATTCTAAGCTCAAACATAAAATCTGAGTATATACAATTTGAAAATATGTAATCCCTCGAGTAGTTTCGTGGCCTGCGTGTGCAGCCCAGCCATTTTGTTTCTGCAAGTGCACAACAACTTTTGCCTTTATAGTAGTGGGGGTTTTGGTAGCTTTTTGACAATATATTCTGAACGGTCAGTTAGCTATACTGTATTTTAGCGGGACAGTATCATTGTTATTTGCAGTTAAACTCAGTTCGACACAGCTGCGTTACATTTGTAGCCCCACGTGACCAATAATGTAACACTACTTGAAATGGCTGCTAAGTGAAAGGTTTGTCATATGGGACTTCCTGAGGACGATTTGCTAATCGCACAGTGGCTTAATGAAGCTCTAAATGAAAGTGGCGCTGAACTTGACAACAATGATGAGGGAGAAGAGGATTAAAATGAACAATATGATGAAGCAACGGAAGGTGAACCAGGAAATTATTATCATATTGCTAAAGATAGCTTTAAATGGAAATAGGAACAAACACCTCAAAATTATAGGACAAGTTAGCACAGTATCGTTGTCCATCTTCCTGGACCAAATGTCCAAGTTAAATTTTTTGCATCTGAACTTGGGCCTTTATATAACGGAAACAGAGTAGCAATTTCCACGTAACTGTGGTGCCAGGCTAACAGATGAGAGATTCGAGCACACATTGGTATAATGTTTCTAACCGAAATCTTGGGTATTAATGGGAGAAACAGTAACAAAACTTGGGATAATTCCTCGACCTACTCAAATTCAAATTTATTTATCTTTTAAAATCAAATCTGTACATAGTACCTTGATGTAGGATACGTCAGTAAATTCACACTTAATATTACAAAGTTAAACATCAAATATACCTAACCTACATTCAATTATAATGCAACACAAATTGGATATAATTATAAATGAGAGAAATGAACAAGCTGTGTAAATTCATGTTTTATGATTATCTGGATTTGTTAAATTGCAGATATTCCTTTACTGTGTAAAAGCAGTGCTCCTGCAAGAAAGCCCTTGTTCTAGTTGTAAACACGTTGTAGTTATTTATGCTTTTGATATCATTAGGAAGGGAATTATAAACTATTGTACAGGAATGCAGTGCTCCATTCTTAAACATTGTAGTTCTGATTGAGGTTACGTGTATATCCTTAATATGCCTCGTGTAATGCATATGAACACTTCCGTTATTTTGAAAGTTAAATCTATTTCTTTTTACAAATAAAGCTGTCTCCAGTATATAAACACATGCCAAAGGAAGTATGCAAAGCTTTTTGAACAGTGGCTTACATGAACGTAGCATTCTTCTATAATTTGAATGGCTTGTTTTTGTTTAATAAATATATCTTTGGCTTCTGGTGAATTTCCGCAAAATATTATTCCATATTTAATTATAGAATGTATATGTGCATAATAGTACATTAAAAGTACACGAAGTCTGACATTTTGACTTAATATTCTTAGAGCACATATATTCCTGCTTAATTTGTTTAGTAGATAGTTTGTATGAGTTTTCCATTTTAAGTTATCCTGTATCTATAAGCCAAAAAGTTTGTTTCACTTTTGTATAATATAATTTTGTATATTACGTATGCTAATTAGCAATGAGTCAGTACAGGCATTTGCCCCTATGGCACTGACCTTGATTTGATGATGTTCGTGGCCGCCAGAACTTTCAGAACTTTCAAAATGTATATGCACCAGTGTATTTGTTCTGTGATTCAAAGGTTCAAAAGTCAAACCACGTTTGTTTCTAGAGACAACATACTGGGAGCTCATAATTAAAGGTCTCAATTAGCAAGAGCAGAACTGAAAACTATATCAGGCTCTATAAGGAAGTGTACTAAGACTCCTCTTAGAATTGAAAAAGTCCGCAGATCACAGGTTAGAGAGTGTGACAACAGGGTAGGAAGGTGCCACAGATGTGGAAGAAGAAAGGTTATTCCTACAAAGAAGAGTTGCAACGAGTGTCAAAGGAAGATCTGCAGTGATCATTCCACGTCACTGTAAAGTATATATAGAAAAGGAACTGCAAATCAAAATATTTTCGTGCTTTTGCCACATTATGAGACTATAAGTACACATTTATACTGGATAGTTGGAACAACGTGCATATTTAATACATTATGCATCAGATATTGATGTTTTCGCTGCTATTGATTGAAAACATTCAGGACTGTAAAGGATTATTTTAAACAAGCTTATTGCGTGTTTTGAGGACACGCTATAAGTAAATTTAATATCAAATTAGCTTGAAACTGTTAATAAAACTCAATTTGAAGAATAAGTAGCCATTATAGAGATATAAAGGAATATTCCAGAAATTTATTAAAACAACTGTAAATAATGCATAAATTAAATTTTATACGGGCTGTATATGTCTCCGTGGGACCACCCTCGTCAAAAACTACCACGCCAATACTCAAGAGATGGCTATATAAGTATATACACGCTGTTTATTTTTATTCGTTGTTTCCCGCCATTCGATTGAGCAGGAATGCCGTCATGATTGATTGGTGAGTCTATCTGGAAATCACAGTGCCCCTTTACGGAGAAAAAGCGGTAATTTTTGCGGAACAGTTAGCAAATTATAGCGCTCTGAGTGTGGTCTTAAAGGGAACTCCTACTCCGATAACTTATATGGAAGATTCTTTGAAATGCTTTTATTTTCTCAGATGTGGCGTTTTAGGATTTTTAATACATGTTTTTATCGAATGTTTATACGAAGGTCCTTCAATAAATAACCGAAGTGATTTATTGTATTTTAATAAACCGCCCTGGAGCGCCATGGCTACTAGAGGTGGAAAGGTGAATCCTTCCTCTGGCAGAGCTGTGAGTGCCAATCAAGCTGACTCAATCAGTTGGGAGTTAGAGCCCGATGCGTGAGATCAGGATAATGCCCCTGCTCATCCAGCTTGTGCAACTCAAGATGTCATCGCAGAAATAAGCGTTGAGACCATACCTCATCCACCTTATTCTCCGGGTCTCGCACCATACGATTTTCACCTATTCCCTGAAGTGAAACAGGAGCTTTGTGGTCGTCATGTTCAAAGCGATATTGGAGTTGAGCAATGTTGTCTTGGGAATCCTGAACAGACTGTCCAAAAATGTGTTCAATGAGTGTTTCCAACAATGGGTAAATCGTTGGAATGGTTGTATTTCATCAGAGAGAGAGAATACTTCGAAAACATGTAAGTAAATATTAGTGAAATAAAGCCATTATGTGTTAATTAAAAATTACTTCGGTTATTTATTCAAGAACCCTCGTACAAGCATTTGGAACAATATTTTGTGAAATAATAGCCTAAGTGCAGAAAACCTGACTTTTTGTCTATCAGTTGTTCAACCGGAAGACAAATTTTACTTTATAGTTGTGTTAATCTGAATTATATTTTTGTGCTTTCTAATTTAAATATAGAGTGCTAAGTAATTATATGATATCCAAAGTCATTCACCCAGCACATTTTTATCCAGTGACTTCTTTGCTCTCTTCACAGTTTTCCTATTATGCATTTTGTTACTGAAATGTATTTAAAACATTGCTAAACACCTTAGAGAATATTTTGCAGGCTACGAAACAAAAGCTTATCAATTATTTTAGGCGTGCCAATTTTACGAACTTTAAGACATTTTTCAGTAAATTTCATAAAATGTAATGTGCCCTGTTCGTTACTGGCACCTTTCATACATTGTTTATTCATTTAGATTGAATGCTTAAATAAACGAGGGCTGTTCAATAAAGAATGATCACATTTTTACTTTATTTTTGAGGACGAACCTTTACTCATCCTCATAATTTTTATGGCCCTTCTCAAAATAGTGTTACCTGAATACGATGCACTTTTCCCAGCGTTTCTGCCAGTCTTCAAAGACATGCTGGAAACCATTTTTGAGAGATCCTTCAAAATCGCCTCCGCAACCTTCACCACTGCTTCTGATGATGGACAATGCCTCCCACAAAGGCGTTTCTTCAAGTTAGGGAACAGAAAAAAGTCACACGGGGCTAAATCGGGACTATAGGGAGGGTGAGGGATCTACTTCACGTTGATTTTTGCAAGATATTCAGCAACAACATTTACAGTATGCGGCCACATAGTATCGTGGTGCAGCATCCAGCCTGCTTCACAGAAATGTGGTCTTTTGCGTCTGATATGCACTGCAATGTTTTCGGGATATCCCTGTAGTATTGTCCAGTTACTGATGTGTGTGCATGTACAACATGCTGATAAACCATTCCAAGAAAATCAAAGTATGAGATGACCATAACTTTCCCAGCAGAAGCAACCACTTTTGCTTTTTTTGGGGTTTGGTGAGGAAGGAGATTTCCACACTGAGCTTTGCTGTTTGCCCTCAGGATCAAAATGATGTAGCCAAGTTTCATCAGCAGTTGTTACGTTTGAAAGAAACTCCGGATCTGCCTCTAACATCAACTTTAACTGCATGTTACCTCCATTGTAGCGGTAGGCTACAATGTCTGAACTTTCCTGGTTCTCACATGCGGGTACCAGGAGTACCAATAATGAAACTACTACGGCGTGTTTGTTTTACATTAAGCTAACCGAATATAATAACGTTTAATTTTAGTGCTAAAAGTTATGACCGTACAAAATAATGATCATTCTTAATTGAACAGCCCTCGTAATTTTAACTTCAATACGTTTGATCTGTTAATATAGCAAATTATATTTATACATTCACAAGCCTCTGATATCCTCTTCATTCTCACTGAAACTATATAAGACTGTGAAAAATAAAGTCCGAATAGAAAATAATATTTATGTTGTGTGCGATAGAGAGGGCATTCAAATATACATTTTGAGAATAATTATCTATTCGCAATATTAGCCATTATCGAAGATAAGATATTATATTGTTAGTTAACGACGTTATCTATTGTCAGCACCGCCGGTTGCCGGAATATCGTCTTACATCATTTATTTCACATGACCGTACATTTACTGCCATAAGCTCCATGTTTACCGCTTACCTACTAAAAATGAGCGATCTGGGCCGGATTTGAACCTGCAGCCTTGGAATCAGTAGAGCAGGGCCTAAGCAACTAAGATATCCAGAATGGTTTCTTTTGTATGTTGTATGTTTATGTGGTTTCAGAAGTTTTAGGTATATAACATGTGGACATGCATATATGCTAGTAAATCTGTATATTGTCGCCGAGCATTATGCGCTGACGTACCTCTTCGTCTCCTACCCCGTCGACGAAGGTATAGACGGCTTCCCGGGATACGAACACGGGTGAAAGGTCGACCAAGGCTTTGCTGGCCAGCTGTTGGGCAGGGAGAACTCCTGCAGCGGCTCCCATAGTTACTACGTCCTTGACTTCAGTTGGCTGCGGTAGGATGCGGCCAAGCGGTGATTTCCGAAGCGGTTTTCCAGGGCCTCCAGATATACTTGGGCGCCGCTACTTCTGCACCGCTTTCAGAACCTATGGCTGTCAGCTGTGTGGCCTCTTCTTCTGGCTACCACTTGTGCTTAGCCACTGTGTCGAACTGGCGGCGGAAGAAAGTTGACGTGCCGTCGTACTTAGGTGGTTTGACATGCACAGATATGTCACGTTCCGGCACGTCGGCCTTCAAAACCTTCAACCTTCTGCCGACCATGTCCTCCACCAAGGTGTCCAGGGACTTCGTGTTGCTGTCGGCCTTTCCCTCTAGGTAGTTAACGCGGTTCACCAGGTCCTCAACGCGTTCGCCCAACTCCGTGTCGTCCTTCTTCATGTCGGCCAACTGCTCCTCAAATTTGGCGCCGGGAGCCTCGTTCACAGCCTTCATTTCTGTGGCTAATTCGGCCTTCATTTCGGTTATCTTCGCGGCCAGGTTGTTGTTTGCCCCTTCCGTCTTTGCACCGAGGGTGTCATTCGCTGTCTTCATTTCTTCCATCTTCTCTAAAATTTTGGCCAATGCAGCTTCCATCGTCGTGTTCCCCTCCTGACACCAAATGCGAGTTTTGTTGGTTCGTAGAATTAAAATCCTTGTTTCATGAAATTAAAAATGCATCAGTAGAAAAACATTTTGTACACACCTTACAGGCTCTAAAATAACGTGTCATACAAACAGTAGTCTTCAAGTTCGACTGCCACAAGTAAACAGACGAAGAAATGCCCTTGTGCTACACAGCCACACACACATTTAACAGTTCCCAACTAGCAACTGACACCTATTTTACAGACGCAGCGCTTTTATACATACAGTTACTGATTGTAGAAATTACTGGAACCCTCAGTGACAATCACTTTGCAACAGGAAATTCCAGACTAGTTGTATCTTTCTCTCTCGGCAAGCGTTCAGCACTGGCGCCCCTCACTATCTGTCTCTTTCTTTTCTGCCCGCGCGTATCTCTGTCTCTTTCGACGCGCCCGGAACTGGCTTGTCGCGGCGATTCAACAATGACTCGGCGACAATATTTGGATTATTAGAGTTCTGTACCTTAGTAAAAGAAATGTGGATTAAAAATGTCCTCAGCAGAGGGTTGTCACGTGGATTTAAGACTCCTTTTATATGAGTACTCTAATTATTAAGAAATACGTGATATAACAACATTTTATGATTACGGAAACTCATATGAACTGTGCTGTGAAACATGCAACCATGTGATTTTTTATTGTTTTTCATTTTATAATCTGTTATGAACTCCAAAATACTAAAATGTTCCAATGTTTGTTTTCAAATTTGTTGGGCTGAAGATTTTTTCAGCTGAGACTGAACGTCGATGTTCACCTCAATATCTTATTAATTTTGTATGATAAAATTTAAATTACACTCTATATGACGCTGGTTTTGACAACGTTTATACTAACGTAATACTTTTTAATATGGTTAAATTTTACTGCCAGATGTGTATGAATATCTAATGGTCTATTTCTCAGCTGAAGCTCATTCTATACAAGCGATAATACTGTAAACTGGGAATAAAGTGTATGTAAACTCATTTGGGCTATGATATAAATGCAAATTAAACTTCGAAACAAAAGCGAAACGAAACAAAGCGCAATACCCTAAAACAGCATCACTACGCCATAGCGAGATTGTCTCTCCCTCCCTTTCTCCGTTTCCATCATTCTCTAGGGGCCTGTATTACGATCTCCGGTTAATAGCAGAAGTTTTTTACCTTTCAGTTATCATTAACCATTGGTTAGGTTCAGTTCCTCGTATTACGAATTCGATGTACCTGAAGGTTTGTTATCCTGTGCATTATGGTGGAATGTAAATGGTTGGCAATATTTTCCACTAGAATTTTACCTTGTTTGCAACGCTGTCTTGTGTTTAGAATGTGAAATAGCGTGAAAACACATGTAGTATCATCAGGCGTCTTGTTTTAACTTTTTATTAGCTGCTTTCTGTATCTTTCCGTGGTATTTTCATTAATAGTTCATCCGCAATAAGGTCTAGCATAGATTGTTTACAGTTTAGATTTTTCCATAGCGTTAGATTCTTTTTCATAGCGTTAGGTTAGTGTTATAGGTTATATAGGTTCCTTTAGGTTAGTGTTATTATAGATTAGGTGAGATATATGGAAAATATATGGAATGCCCTGTTAATTTATGAACACCAAGAGATTTCCAGTCAATTTTTTTAAATAAGGCCACATAACTGTTATTAATTTTGATAAAAGCATTGCACAAATATAATTTGGCTAAAATCATTTGGTTAGTAGTTTATCCTGGTGAATAAATCACCTCTTCTTATATAAATTATCATTTCACAGAGATATATGCAAAGAGGAAAGGTCCACAAATTATAAGTCATCCATGAATAAAAGCAAGGTTATAAAATATGCATTCTGGGACCAGTAACTTGGTACCTCATTTTCTTTAAACATAATATATTTGGCTAGTTCAGTCACAGCATTGTGCCCTTGTTTGAAAAACGTAATTGAACAAATAAATGGGTTCATTTAACTACCACAGGATACAAGATGGGCAGGTTTTAACATTTCTTTACGTGTGCATTTCGCAGCAAATATATTTATGTACTGCATTTGCACAATCTATAGTAGGTACGGCAAGAATCATAAGTAATACTTCAACTTGCATTGATACAGCGCTCACACTGCATAAATCGCAATATAATTAGCAAATAGTATTCATTAAGGCACATTGTATGGCAAAACTATTATGGTATTGTACATATAATTAGCTACATTACATGTGTGAAAGCGTTTGCAATGACGATTTGGACATCGATACAAGTTACATAACCTAAAAATTTGTTTTATTCACTGTTTGCTTTACAGCTTGTTACTTTCCACTGGTAATGCTTTAACGAAGCGCAAATTAAACATTGCACCCACTATTAGCAAATTCGAATGTTCACTACTTCAGCATGTTTCTGAACATTTATACCTACCCCCCTACACATGTAGTATTTCGTGTAATTTCCGGTATAGGTTTAACATGCTTTGTTTATTGCATTTATGTTCGTTAAAACATAATATGGTCACATAAAATATTGCATTGCTTGCAACACGTCAGTGACACCAGGGGACACTAGAAATTATCATTTCATAACCTATTACGTCAAGTTACCTAATACTCCTGTGGTTTATTTTATGTTATATTCAACATGTCAATCTTTCCGCATTCTAATTCTGCTAGCTTTTCTTCTATTAAATAATTACTGTTATAACATTTCATCCTCAGATTCGCTGTCAACATTCAATCTGGCACGGAGGTGCGCCATTTTAGTTTTTGTGTGCGAAGGTAAACTCCAAGCTATCTCACTAACCCCTACTCGAGGTGAGGGTTAGTTTACCTCTAGAAATAACTCTCAGTTGGCCCTTAACCGAAGGTCGTAATACCGACATCTGCGTGTAACTCCAAGTTAACCGTTAACCGACACCTTAACTGGAGATCGTAATACAGGCCCTAGGTCCTTTATGTTTTACATGCCGAAAGAATACTGACAGCAGTCTCGTATTAAGCACGGCTAATTTCTGTAGTTAGGAATATTGATCAGAGTATGTTCACAGGCTTAAGGTAAATGGAAGTCACGAAAAGCATTCCCCAAGTCAGTGACGGGCCGTAACTGGCAATAAAGCACAGCGGGACAGTACGGGACAAAGCTGGCAAATATGTCTGAAAACGTCAGTGACAGTGGTTAAGGTTTTCTCGCAATTCACACAAAAAATTCTGTGGTGGAGACAATTTTTAAATGCTTCAAGCAAATACGGTCCTTAATTTTAAATCCAAAATTTAAAAAGTTTTCATGTAAGTGAAACCTATCCAATTGTATTTGCCATCAATATATATATATATAAACGACTCCGAACGAACATATGGAAGTTGTTGCTCAGCTTCTATGTGACACAGATACATGGCTTTTACCACTACTAGAGCCACATAAAAATGCTGCCGAATGAATGTGGATTAGGCGGTGACAGGAACAACAACGCGTGCTTCACGCTGTTGGAGTTCGCAGTATAGGTCACACGCCGTGCCGCGTGCTGTAACTGTAAACATACCGACATACTCCGCAGTAGCTTGCTTGCTACTACTAAGGATTTCTTTGGCTTATGGAACCGCAATAAAGAAGCTATTGCTTTATTATTGCTTATGAGTGTTTAACGTGTTCCAAAATTCCGTTATAGGAGCCCATGATGGCAAATAATCTGGTGGACATATGCAACTTATACATTTTAGAGGGAAGTTAATGTTAGCGAGATTGAGGATGGAAGCATTAAATGATAAACAGAAGAAACAACAGCATCAAAGAATTGTAGATAAATTAACCAAATCTAAATAGCTTATACAAAGAGCGCTTTATTTCACGTGTTTTATAATACTAATTTAAAGCACTTGTAACTTAAAAGGAAACTGTTGATATTTACAGTAAGTGGTTGAAAGTATTTTACAATTAATATCATAACAAAATGCCATGAAGATTTTTTGTTTGTTTTGTATTTGTAATTCACGTCTTCCAACGTTATCATATCGGATGATGAATGAATGGGTCAAATGGTACTCAAATGAGCCCAGGGTCCACAGGGCCTAGAGTTACCTAATTTTCGTCAAACTTTTAAGTTAAACAAATAAATATCATTGATGTAACTATTCTTACAATTCATATTTTTAATGAAACTAAATTAATCGTGCGTTCGTTGCTCCCTTCAGCTCTTCCATACATCAAAACCATATCCGTCATTTCGGCGTTCGTATAGCGCTCCATATTGCTTGGATTTGCTATCTAAGTACGCGCAAAGTCCTACCTGTTAGGACGGAATGTGTAGTTTTACACTGAAGAGCAACTTGCAACTGTCCGAGTTATTAGACGACTTTTTCTCAAGTAACTGCCCTTTGCCCCATTGGGATTGGGGATTGGGATTTCATTACGGAGGGGATTCGGTACGTAGGCCACCATGTTGGGTCCATTGTTCCTATGCCCCGAAGGGAGGGGGCCATCCCCGGAAGGAAGGATAAGGTGAAGGAGACAGAGAGCGGCCGACCCAAGGAGCCACAACAATACAGAGGGCAGGATCGCTACAGTTTACTTGGATAGAGGCCTCCACAAGCAGGCCAGGACAAGAAACTCGCTTCCTCACGGCGGGACTGCAAGGAGCCCAGCAGCCGAGCCCTTGTGGTCCCAGGCAGGCGATCCGAGCCCCAAAGGTCTCTGGCTGGCGGTCTTGAAATGGTCCCAGCAGAGGAGCTGAGGCCGGCAACAGACCTACCGGAGGAGGAAGTAGTTTACCTCAGAGCATATCATCCTGCCCTGCACCGCCGAGACACCCGCCGACACTTCTACTCTAAAAGAGTCTACAAGATGGGAGATAATGTGAAATAATGGAGATGAAATGGAGGGACAGGAAATTCGGGTAATGTAATTAACGTACCCAGCATTCGCTTAGCAATTCGGGAAAACCCCCGAATACCAATGGGTCAGGGAGTTCGGCCACGGGAATCGAATCCGGGCCTCCCGAATGCGGGTCATAGACGAAACCACCTGAGCCATCCCGTTTGGTCCTTTGCCCCATTACCTCAAATGTAGACTAGGGTCACTGATAATGAACAAGCAGTAATGTTTTTGTTTTCGTGGTCCCAATAACTTTTGAGGTTTGCACGCTAGTGGTTCCTGCGCTGCCTAATCACAGGATCATGTAATACTTAATGCTGCATAAAATTATACCTAACAGAACTTCAAAGCTGCGACACCGAATTCGAACTACTTAAGTTATAAACTAAGCAACGGCTATAACGTTCGGTGTCGTTTTGAAACAACCTGTATCTAAGTGCTACAAGTTCACAACGGAAGCACTATTCTTAATATTGTGTAGTTATACTTTTATGAATTTATTTTAATATATTGTTTTGAATTTTTCAGGTCAGGGATTAAAATTTACAACTTATGTTTATCTTTATCTACTAGTTTATCTACTAAATAGATACGTCAGAAGAGGGCGGGGTACCGCGGGTACAGTTCCGATAACGCAAACGTCAGCAATAACGAGACGCTTCCAGTGTGACGTGCAAATGTAGCGCAGTTCAACACGGTGCTTCTTCGAAGCTACTTCTGTACAGTTTAGTGTAGTGGCAGTTGCAGTGCTCGTAATAAAAGTGGCTTGTTCTAGTAAAGAGTATCATCATGGAGACACCTACAAAGTTAAAAACAACAAGAAAAGTATCCCATTCTGATCAAAAACATATCATATATCAGATTACACAGATATGTAGACAAGAAAAACAGGAGAAAAAGTTACTCGTACCTCTTGAAAAAGCAACACTTAGGGCAGCAAAAATAGGGGGAAAGTCTAGAAGAAACATCATGAACATAACAAAGGATTTCGAAAATGCTTCAGCGACTGGGGTTAAGGTTACAACTCCGAGGAAGAATCTAAAACTATGCAAAATTGTATCTCGTGATGATTTCGATACGTGCGTTGTACATAGGAAATTTTTGGAGTATTATGAACAGAAAAAGGAAATTCCTAGTTTTAGAAAACTACTGAACTTCGCTAAGGAAGAAATAAACTTCCAGGGTGGCAAGGAAACATTTAGAAAAATATTAAGAAAAATGGGATTTCGTTTAAGAAATGCAAAAACAAACGATCTGTGCTAATGGAGAAACCACAAATTGTTGCAAGACGTGCAGAGTACCTAAGAGGTATTACGTTAAATGAAAAACACCATGTAAACCAGCAGTTTATACAGACGAGACCTGGGTTCAAACTCACTATACCGTCAAGAATTGCTGGCAACATGAGCAAGTACAAGGTGTTTTGACTAATACTAGTGCTGGTCAAAGAGCAATTGTTGTACATGCAGGGGGATCAATGGGATTTATCGAGGGAGCTGAATTGATTTAGGACTCAAAATCCAAATAAGCAGATTACCATGTTGAAATGAATAGTCAAAATTATAAAAAGTGGGTAAAAGAGAAAGTAATACCAAATATTCCATCTGAAAGCATTGTTGTGGTCGATAATGCACCCTGCCATAGCATATAGGAAAATAAATCCCCTAACACCTCATCTCGAAAGGCAGAGATTATTTATTGGCTAACGGAAAAGAAAATTGAACATGACCCGCAACTGACAAAAAGTGAGCTTCTAGAGATAGTGAAAATCAATAAAGAAAATCCCGTTTATTGCCTTGATAGAATAATCGAACAAAAAGGTTTTACAGTCTTACGCATTCCTCCATACCACTGCGATCTTAACCCTATAGAGCTTATCTGGAATTTAATTAAACAAAAGTTTGCAGCAAAGAATGTATCATCGATTACTTTGAGTAATCTGAAAACTATGACAACAAGCTGCATAGCTCAAATTACACAAAATGATTGGATAAAAGCGTGCAAACACGTGAAAAGAATTGAGGAAGGTTTTAAATGCGAAGATGGGTTAATGGAGGAAGCAATTGAAGATATAATTATAAACGTGGATCTAGAGAGCAGCGATGATGATGACGAAGACTGCATTCGTGATGAATGTTATTTCAAGAATATTGATATTGAAGGGAAAGAACGCAGTGACAATGATACAGCTGATAAAGGGAATAGTGACACGGATACAGCAGATGGAGGACCTGGAACGAACATTCCCGGAAGTGCTACTTCCCAGAATTAACGTGAAGACATCGCAGGCGTGGACTGTTTTAATTGTGTGACTGTACATTCCCGGTATCACCCTTCCTCTCGCTTCCCCTAGCTCCGAGCAGTTCCCTATGCTTCATGTAGTAAACAAAACTGTGGCGCCCTGCTTCAAGTACAGTACTATCTTGGCCGACTAGTACTAAGTTAGGTTAATGTGGACCAAATGATACAAACGTTGTTCGCTTCAAATCTGTGTCTACTAAGTATCGTTCTACCAGTCCAAGGCAATACTGAAGGAAAGCATTTCATAAGCTATACGTCTTGTAATCAAATTACTCATGGATGCAAGAAAGTTACATATAGCCAAGTACCAGCCTTTATGCACAATGCTTGTTTTCTTTTTTGTTCGCTCCCAAATCCTTCCTTCTCTACTTAAGCTCCTCTTTGTTTTTCTTTCTTGCTGTCCCTCATTTTGTATCTTTGTCACACAGTAACAAATAGGTACTAGGGAATACAGCAGTGCTATTTGGAACCGTTGTTTTGATTTAGGGCCTGAGAGTTGAAAAATGTTTAATATGTGTTTTCAGGATCGATAAGAAAGAAAAGTGTTAAACTCAGTGGGTCATGAGATGATGCAATATGTATACAGGATGTAATGTTTTATGATTGGTAGTTGTAAACACAACATTACTTAATGTGTTGACGTTGATGAGTGAAAAGAAGTTTATTTGATAGTTATAGAAATGAAAGGTCAAAACCAATAGCGTCTTTTGCATCGTGATCTCAACGGGAGTAAACGTGTGTGGAAGTGCTAGATGTTTGCCAAAGTCTGGTTGCAAACAAGAGAACTTCAACTGTTTTAATTATTCATCAGCGGGAGAAAATTGTTTTAAATTGTTTAATTATATTGATTTAAAATACAAAGCATATTGAAATCGAGTTTCGGATTTAACTTAAAGAGAAGTTTTTTCAACCATTTTCATTTCCTTCACATAAGTTCCCATAATCCAACTATCCGATACCACGACCAAGATCAGATCTCATGCGAACTGGGGCTACAATAAGAAGAAACGTTGGCTGCGACAACACAGCGCTGGCGGAGAATATAGAGAAATAACGCCTCAACTTGCACTTCGAGAACACCATCACCAACGGAATTCCCAGTACAACGCGGGGCTTCTAGCATTTTCATCACCATCACATTCCTAGCAGCCGTATATAACAAACGACTGCTACATATTGTCGCATAAATTGTGTATATTTACCTTAATCTCTCAATACTATAGCAGAGAATGAAGAATTTTCTTCGGTAAGTCGTAACTTGAACCTATCATAACATGATGAAATCCGTGCGAAATAGGTGAGCGCTAACGTATTGATCCGTATATTGGAGGTCTTGAGTTCGATTCCTGTGGATAACCTTTCCAACCCATGGATCAGTATGTGAATGCTGGAAGGAAAACTACCTACTTCGAAATTCCTCCTCCCCTTACATTTCACATCCCCTTTCCTCTTAGGTGGCTGTTTCAGGGTTCTAAGTATCGACAGGAGTTTAATCCTAATTTGTAGGGAAGTTTACTCTGTAAATCTTTGTCCTCCGTATTAGCAGAGGTTTCCGATGACGCCCAAGACCTCAGAGATTTATATGAGCCTGTTCACAGGAACGCTGCTGGTAGTACGACCCATTACTGGGGAGCTTTAACGTGTACTTTACGGCTTAATGTCTGGTCCGGGCAGCAGGGTCGGCTTCTGAGGTAGTGCCGCTGTGCCACGGCACCATCTGTGTGATAACGAAAGAAAGAGAAGTGCACAAAAAAGATTGTTTCTGAGTATCTGCTTCCTCGTGTGAATAGGCGCGTTAAACGCAAGCGCTCTCTCTTGGTTGTTTTGCGTGACTACGCACATAAGCGCCTGTGTTAGGGCTAGAATGTCTGCTTATACACGACTTCTTATGGGAGAAGGTACCCTGAAGCACAACTTACGCTTTATCCGCTAGAGTGCAGTAAAGCACGGGACTTAAGATACCCGTCTCTCTGTCGCGAAATCGTACACGAACGCTTCGTATCACATTCTCCATGAACTGTATTATCGAACTTTTACTGTACTCGTTACACCTGTGCGTAACAAGACTACAGATGTAATAAATATGTATTTCGGTTTCCCTTTACGTTGTGTTTGGTACAGTATATTATAGAATAGGATGCATTATTGATAAGATTACCTAAATCATTCGAAATTGGTACACTTTCTTTATATTTTAACAACTTTTATTCATTCATTCATTCATTCATTTATTTATGTATTCATTCATTTATGGCACCGTCAATACAATGCCTTACCGGCCGCCCCTGCCGGGTAGTAATTTCTTCTGCAAATGTATGCTCTAATATCAACCTGATAAATATTTCTACCTACACCTAAGTTGTTTTACACTATTTTGACCCCTATTACAGCCTACACTCCTCTTTTATGTCTCATGAAGAACTTTAATAAAGTATTGTAAAAAGTAGTATCAGGGGTTCCGCAAGGATCTATTCTGGGGACCCTGTTATTTTTACTGTATATAAATGACCTCCCATTGTCTTATGAACAACTTATATGCCAAAATCACACTCTTTGCTGATGATAAAAGTATTTTCATTGCAGGAAAGGATGATAGTCTTTAGCAAAATATAACACCAGCTATAGTAAATGTATTAAATTGGTTTAAAGTCGATAGGTTGCTTTTAAATGAAGAAAACAAAATGGCACTAAATTTTCAGCATACGGAGAGTAGGAAAATGGAAAACCCTTGCAACAGAATTGGCTGCAGATTAATAAATTTTGAACAGTAAACTAAATTCTTAAGACTATTGGTAGACAAAAATTTATGTTGGGAAAAACATATAGAGAAGTTAGCAGAGAAGCTGAGCCTTGTTTGCTTTGTTTTACTTCGGCTGAAGCCTCGATTAGAATTTACTACACTCAGAACCTGCTACTGTGCTTAATTTCATTCACTTCTATCATATGGACTAACATTGCGTGGAAATACTACAAATAGTAAGATGATATTTAAGCTACAAAAGAAAGCATTACGAATTATGGTTGGTATTCCATAAATGGAAAAGTGCAGAAATCATTTCAGAGATTTTAATATATTTACCCTACCAAGTTTATATATGAAACAGTTATTGATTTACATGAAAACTAATACTGCGAACTATGTCACAAATGTTGAAATACACACCCATAACATGCGTAATAAGGACAAATTACACACCTATATTCATAAAACAAAACTACTTGAGACTTCTGTGAAATACATGGGTTTAAAGCTATACAACCACTTGCCAAATCAATTAAAAACATACGCTCTATAAATAAGTTTAAGGCACAGTTACACAATTTCAATAAAAAATTAGTTTTACTCAGTAAATGAATACTTATAATACAAATCAGGTAAAGCACACATTAATCAGTTTGTTGTGCATAATTATACTTATGTATTCTATTTCTATTCTTGTTACATGTGTCCGAGATTGAAATACACATCAATGAAGAATTTTAACTGGCCAAAGCATTAAAATTAAGTGTAATACTAGTGTCAGTGTCTGCATAAATATTCATAACTGAGTTGATTTGTTATTTTGCTCAAGTATCTTACTGTTTTTCAACTGTGTATAGTAATTTGTGTAAATTATCTGTAAACTTTAGATTGTAAATACCTCATAGATGAATTATAAATATTGTTAAATACATTAACTATATTGACAATGACCATTATTCTGTATGAATTCCTGTGGTTAATAAACATTGTATTGTATTATACAATCTGAATTTTAAAAGAAAATACGCGAAGGTCATCAAGAAAGGGACGCGAAGGTAAGAAGGGAAGGTCACTGCTATGGTAACGTAAACAAAGGTTGTCAGATTGTTACACTGGTGAATCACTTACTCTGATAGCTCGAACCCTTGTTTATGTTTTCAAGTGTTGAGAGGATAAAGAAAGGGGATATCTGCATTACTTCCTGTCTGGTGTTGGGCAACATTGTGGAACCTCACGTGGAGAAACAGATGACCATGTATCTTCTTTTAAAAATCAGATCGTAAGTATGTGCTGAACCTGGTACTGGAACTGGATTATTTGGGTAACCACTCGAAATGGAAGTCCAAATTTGGTTTATTGTACGTAAAGCACCAAGTGGGGGATTCCGGTAGAGGAAAGTTGAGGAGACAGATGACAGTGGGCGGCCGCCCTAATGAGCCGCGAATGTGGAGATGGCAGGTTCCCCACAATTTACTTAGATGAAAGCTTCCCGCGGCAGGCCAGGATAATGGACATCCCACCTTATTGTTTGGAAAATAGTAACATAGCGGGACTTGGGTTCTAAGATTGGAGGAGTTGGTTTACTAAGAGCATATTATCCTGCCATGCACCGCCGAAACTCCCACCGACACTTCAGCCCTGAAAGAGACCACCAGATGAGAGGTGATGCGAAATGATAATGGAGAGGAATTTCGGAGGATGTAATTAACCCACCCACCATTCGCCCAGCGACCCGGGAAAACCACTGAAAGGTAACACGGCCATGGGAATCAAACCCGGATCTCCGGAATGCGGGCCACAGAGCCATTGCGCTCGGTTATGCCGAATCTTCTTGAAGTAAATCAAATTTTTCTCTCTTTAAGATACTTCTACCGCTACACAGAACTAGTAGTGTTGGCTAGTTTTGAGTATGTGTAGCCATGGGGACTACTACTAGGTGTGGAATCGATCCTCCTTAACAAGTAAGGTAACGTGGGATTAAGCTTTGCTGGAAGATAAATCACGGCTCCTGGGGGGATTCAAATAAATCTTTTGACTGGCCAGCCGTCTGAGTTATGGAGACACGCTCTCGATGCTCACCTACAGACTTGTTACCTATGAAATTAACGGCAATGCTACATCCTTATATTGCGTCTTCTAAGAGTAAGGCTAAACAGTAATGGTAGATGGATTTATGAAAAGAAAACGCTATTAGCTAAAGGGAAACTGGCAATGAAAGCTATTAGAATATGTATAGATAAAATGCCAGGGATACAAACAAAATGGTTGGAGAGAATATATAGGGCAGTAGTTAAGGCGAAAATGTTATATGGAGCTGAAATTTTGGGCGTAGAGGAAGGATGGGATAATGTAAACAAAGTGCATAGGAGTTCTTGCGAACTAATTTTGGGCCTACCAAAAGCATCACCAAATGAGGTTGCACTAATGGGGATAGGAAGGTGTGGTAGCAATGCTAAACTTACGGAAACGACATTGAAATACTGGTTCAGAATAAAAGAATTGGAAACCAATAATATTTTGAAGCAATGTTTAGAAATGTAGCAAAAGTGTATTAAAGAATATACTTGGTACAAAAGTATACAAGAATTCTGAGCGAAATAGCATATGGGGATATGTGTAGGGATAGTAATAGAATTGAGAAAGGTTTCAGGAAAGGAGTTTAAATGAGGATAGAAGACCTAGAAAGGCAGGATATAATGGGTACTTTAAATTCCAAAACATCACTATATACTTATAGAGAGATAAATTGAATTGGGTAAGAGAAAAATATGTGGATATTTGTGACCAAATGACAAGAGAAGGCACTGCATGGGTCAAAACAGGTGTGGCAAGGTTAACAAGATTAGGGTAGAGAGAAGAACAAGGAAAGTGTATACTGTGTAACACGAAATCAAATAGTTTGTGTCATTTATTGATAGAATGTGAGGAAACAAATAACTAGAGACGAAAAGCACTAAAAAATAAGTGGTCTATGTTACATAGTGAAATTTTAGTTTCAAGTTTACTGAGTGTTAAGTCACAAAAAAGTATGGAAATAGGAAAGTACTTAGGTTTAGTGCGAAACAAATGGTTAAGAAAAATTAGAAAGAAGGATAATCATGATAATGTGCGAGGGTAGGTCAAAAAGTAATGCCTCCTAGTTTTTTCTCTTTTGATTGCAAAGAAAATGGAATCTAATTTACATAACTTAAAAACTACAAAATTGACGATTAATTTTTCATTATTCAATATAATCTCCGTTCTTGTCCACAGTTTTGGTTCACCTTTTAACTAGGACATGTATTACACTGTGGTAAAACACAACGTCTTGCTTCCTAAGCCATTGACACACGAATGTTTTCACAGCTCCTCATCTTCAAAATGAACACCACAATGAGTTTTCTTTAATGGGCCGAACAGATGGAAGTCTGACGATGCCAGGTCAGGGCTGTATGGGGGGTGAGGTAAGACATGCCATCCTATTTCCTCAAATTAGGCAGTGGTGTAACGGTTCGTGTGTGGTCCTGCATTGTCGTGCAAAAGAAGCACATCCGCCATAGCGTTGT
This sequence comes from Mantis religiosa, assembly GCA_030765055.1. Classification (NCBI taxonomy): domain Eukaryota; kingdom Metazoa; phylum Arthropoda; class Insecta; order Mantodea; family Mantidae; genus Mantis; species Mantis religiosa. Next base: position 143,290,128 of record CM060959.1, on the reverse strand, counting down.
TGGGCGAACTCGTCGAAGACGTGCTTTCAGCTTTTTGAGAGTTCTGACGTATTGGACAGAATTTATTGTGCATCCCTGCTCCAAAAAGTCAATCATAAGCACACCCTCTGCATCCCAAAACACTGTTCCCGTAACTTTCCCTGCCGATCGCTGAATTTCGAATTCTTTTTCTTTGGTGACGTTGTGTGATGCCGTTCCATATACTGCCTCTTTGATTCACGTTAAAGAAAATGAACCCACGTTTCGTCCCCAGTAAAATTTTTTCCAGAAACTCCTCTCCCTCCAAATTGTAGCGCTGCAAGTGTTTGGAGGCTACTGTTTTCCTTGTTTCTTTGATTTAGGCGGTTAACATTATTGGTACCCGACGTGAACAAACTTTCGAGTAACCCAGTTGTTGAATAATCGTCATCACACTGCCTTTACTGAGGGAGGTAATGCGACACAATTCACCTGTTGTTACCCGGCGATCACCACGAATGTCATCGACTCGCTGAATGTTCCATGGAGTCACTGCAGTCACCGGCCTGCCACTTCGCTTTCCATCCGCCAATGGTGTTTGCCCTTCAGCTTTGTTACAGCGACCAACTCACCGTCTAACAGTGCTGACATCCACCGTTGCATCACAATACACAATTTTTAGCCTTTCGTGAATGAGAATTGCCGTTTCATCTTCCGCAGTCAAAAATTCAATCACAGAACGCTGTCTAATACGAATGTCGATGTCAGCCATTTTGCAAGATGATGCAGTGCTGCCACCTGTTGACTTAGGAAGTTACTACTGCAGCGGATTGGAGAAGAAGGTTTGAGGAATTGCGCCAAACTCAGAGTTTTCACATAACTTACTTATTTAAGGAAAAAGAATAGGAGGCATTACTTTTTGACCCACCCTCGTAGATATATGACCAAAAGTGGTAAATAGGGTCCTTTCTATAGCTCAACGACCACGGTGTTAGAGTCTATGGTCCCAAGGAGTTGTAATTTGAAAGGTAATAAGAGATATGGGGTGATATAAGATGAATATTATTAAATTGTAAATTTATAAGAATTTGTATATATAATGAAGTTTAATAAATTTATTAATTCATTCATATTGCGTCTTGTTTAATTTATAGGAGCGTGTTCGTTTTTCTCAGGAGAGATAAAGAGGATCATTTATGAGGGACTTCAAACGAAAATTGCTCAATGTTCCATCAAATATACTTTCATGTTATGTTTCGTTGCCTTGAGAATGCTTTTTTTGTTGTTGTTGTAATTTACGTCCTCCAACATTTAGTCATATCGGACGATGAATGAAATGGGTGAAATGATGCTCAATGCGTCTGGGTCCATGGAGCTCAGAGCTACCCGACATTCGTCTTTTAGGATAAGGGAAACCCCCGGAAAAACCTTATCCAGGTAACTCACCCTGACCTAGATTCAAACTCTGTACATCTTGAACGTGAGGCAGACATGCTACCACTACGCTACCGTGGCGGGTTTGGGGACAGTCCAAATCTTACGCATTAGAGTTAAGTTAGGATTTCGTAAAAACAACAAACAACAATAAACAAGCGATATATTGCACTCACATGTGTTTTTCGACATTTGTTCAGTTTAGACACACAGAGATTTTATTCTAAAACTTCCTTTCATGCTCATGAAATCTCATAACTACTATTTCTGCTGAAGTTTTTATCAAATATTCTGATGAAATACAATACTTCCTCTTTATTTACTCTAAGGACGTTGTAGGGAAGCTTTAGTTTTAATTATATGTTAAAGCCTTTTCTCTTCTCACACCTTTTAAGATTACAATAATATTGTATTTTAATCCGTGTCATATCTTTATTCACTTCGCTCAATTATTGTGTTATTCCAATTTAGTTTTATTATACCTTGTAGTATTACACGAATTTGTTTCCAACCAACTTTGTTAACAACTTTACGGGAAGCTGCATTTAACTTTTTCTTGCTCTAATTTTTCACCGAAGGTGGGTCACTGAGCATAAATTATTGCATATTATGTTTACATTTTGAAATATAGTTTTGCAAAACAACCTGTAGAACAACATTTCAATGTCTCTTTTACACTATAACAATTAAATAATTACCCAGGATTTTATTTTCTTTAAGTTTCAGTTTGTTAAGGGGAGGTATCTGTGAAAAATGCTAAAATCCACAGTTTACATCAGAACTGCTCGAAATTTTGTCATTAGATGAGATACAGCGAATCTAGTTCAACTTTCAAAGTTCATCTTTTTTAGTTTTTGCAAAAAAGGATTTAGTGCTATTTATGGTATGATTTTTGTATGTTATATTAAAAGTCCCAAGAAATACGGTTTGTGTTTTAAAAAGTTTAAATTTTAGATTTAAGTTTCTATGAACATCAGTTATAAAAGTTTCTATACTTCTAAAGTGAGTGTCAAGTATTTTTGGAGAAAAAGAATTATGTGTGAATATATTAAATGTTCGTTAATTGTTTTGCCATTTTGAGAAGTAAAATTTAATAATAAATCAGCTATTTAATTAACATAAATAAAAATACCAACTTTTATTAACAATGTATTTAGCAATATATATGCAAAGTTGCATACCAATTCGTCCAGAATTACAAAAGTTGGAACATTTTGAAGATACAAAAATGTTGAAAAATTGAAAGCTGGGAAAAATGAATTTAAAGATTTAGATAGAAATTAATTTGTTTACTTTGAAATCCTCAATCATCATATGCAGGCCCTAAAGCTATTTTATTACCTTCTGTCTCTTTAATATGGTTACCTTTGGCTTTTTTATGATTTATATATTTAGAATAGCTGTTATAAAAAAAATGAAAATTATATTTTTTGTTGTTGCAATTTCTTCACATCAGGAAAAATGTTACATTCCTTACAGTTTTTATTATAAATGATTGAAACTTTGGATTCTGTTTCGTTTAGATATTAGTTACAAAACTGTATGTGCTACCTATCTTAATAATTAGCTGATATCCACGGATCTCACTTGGAGGAAGACCATATTTCACAATCACAAACACAAAACACGTGCAAATCCCTCGTTTTGAAATCAGGAAAGAACATAAACCGGAACCAGAAACTCTCATTAGCTTTCACAAACATCCAGAAGGCGGAAACGTAGAGTCAGACTGAAAAATTCAATGCCATAGCCGGGATTTGAACCACGGATCTTCTGGTTTCCGTCCAGCCGCTCTGCCATTGAGCTACTACGGCCAACGTGCCGATATGACATTAAATTCTCCAACTGACTCGTATTTCTCCCTGTAAACCACTTAGCAGTTCTCATAAACACATGAGACAACTACCTTAATGGCGACTTACTACATGTAAGTATTTTAAGGCCCGAGCTTTATAGTTCGGACCACTATTAGGTACAATTAATGGTAATTAATTGTTCTTTCACACTAGCCGTGTGTAGGCTAAAGTATGGATTAATGTCATGTTGGCACGTTGGCGATAGTAGCTCAAAGGTTAGAGTGGCTGGACGGCAACCAGAAGATCCGTGGTTCAAATCCCGGCTATGGCATTGAATTTTTCAGTCTGACTCTATCTTTCCATAGTTTAGCTGACACACGACCAGTGTGAAAGAACAATTAATTTCCATTTCTCAGATTGTCATCTTTCCTTTGCAAGACCAAGTACCACGCACGGGCTATACTGGTCTTGAGGTACCCGGCAGGGATCCTTCAGCTTAGCAGTTCTGCGTCTACTGGTATATGAACTTTGAGATTTCTGGCTATGTCCTGAGCTGGAAATTATAGTTTAATAGCTACAATTTTATGCGATAATATTTGAAATCCTTAATTATCCACTAACTTTAAACTATTATAAGCTTCCAATAAATTGAGCAGTCAACTTTACTGGAGCTGTCCATTACCACACACTCAGAGGATCTCATGGATTAGCACTAGAACATGTGGCAGCACGTTCTTCAGAACAGAGATTGGAAACGTCATATTTTTTGCACACATTTGGTTAACAATGGTGTTATATAAATATAGAACATTAATGCACATTCACTATATATGCATTATATCAACTTGAAGTGAACTCCAACATCTAACGCAAACTTAAAAATGGTTAAGGCATTTATATCAGGTGTATGCAGATGTGTAATGGGTATATGAAAGTATTTCCAGAATGGTGATCAAATGATATGGGTAGCGCAGGGCGTAGCAAACAGAGGTTACTCTCGGGGTATGCATGGATATGTATGGGAGTAAGGACAGTTCTAATGACACTGGAAAGCAAGTTTCAGACTGGTTGAATGGCTGCTTTTTTATCATTACATCAAACTCGAAGTTGCCGACTAAGGTTATCAGTATTTCACTGTTCAGAGTGACCGTATGTAGAATGCTTATTACCAGATAAAACTTAAGTCATTCTTCACGTACACATGAACCGACAAATATGTTCTCACATCGCTTCTGGTTTCCTTTGACCAAATCGGCCGCCAGCCGCGAACTGTCTTCCCACACTATGCACAGCCGCGTGTATTGGTCACTTTCACTTCTTGAAGCCCTGTCTTTTCACACCCTAAACTCCTTTGTGACTATTTTGTCCATTGTGATTATTAGTCTCGGTCATGCCATTTTAAGGGTCCGAAGAATACCTATTCAAACGAAGTCAAGTGCTATCCCTTTAGAACCCTGCTAAGAACACTGTTTCTTAAGTTTCTTTTGTTAAACAACTATTCAACCCAATGTTCCTGCCTGCACGTGTTGTAACAGAGATACACAGAGATAATGGTCGCAGCGATTCAAATCCGGTCTCTATTAATCGGAGCATCGCATATGACTACAGAGCCATCTCGTTGTAGCAAAAATTAGTTGCGTCTACACCTAAAAAGTGAAATATGATGCACGAAGGGGCAATTAGTGCGCGGGATCCCTCTATGGTTTATTGATCCTTTCCAGAGTGTTGTTAAGTCTGACACTCCTCTTTGATCGAGATAAGTACTTGTTGCAGAGAACACTCATTGAACCTCATCAGGTGGTCTCCCAACATCCATTTTATCGCTCTGTAACTCGATTATTTTATGGTTCTTAAGCTTTATGTCGGTTTGCACCAACTATTCTGTGTTTACGTTGCAGGAACAGCAAGCATTTAAATGTTGAATGACCATTTGAAAAATGCAGACATGCACTAAAATGATTCTCTAATAAATAATATAAATGGAATATCGTTAAGATAGAACATTAGAAATCAGTTATAGTCAAAGGCAGCTACAAATTATTATTACTTCACGTAGGCACAAATGTGAATATTAGAAATCAAGTGAAGTTCTTAAAATCTGGTAAGGTAAACGACAGAACATTGTGTTTCAGGAGCGAACAAGAGTCTCAAATGTTGCCCACGTAAAGCATTTAGAGTAATCAAATGTAGTTGGGAATTAATTTGACAAAGATGTACTCATTTCTGAAATTGGAATCATTCTGCTTCGTGTTTTACACTTTTACTTTGTTTACTATGATATATTATTTCTAGGTGTGGTCATTTTCCGCAAATGCGATTTCCATTTCTTATGGAATCGAACTGTGGGGACACACTTCCAAATTAAACTTTAACAGAATTTTTCTCCTACAGACAAGAGCTATCAGATGCCTGGCAAAAATTAAACAAGTAGGAGTTCATCCATGCCCTATTTCAAAAAATTAAACATACTTACTCTTTCCTACATATTTATCCTGCGAACAATACTTTTTGTACGTAACAGGAATATAACCTCCACAAATTCCGATAACCACACATATGAAAGAAGGGGACAGAATAACTATATAGTTAAAGGTCACAGGTTAAAACGTTTTGCGTAGCGTAGATGGTAGCATGTCTGCCTCACGTTCAAGAGGTCCCGAGTTCGAATCTCGCTCAGGGTGAGTTACCTGGATAAGGTTTCTCCGGGGTTTTCCCTTATCCTTCAAGACGAATGTCGGGTTAGGTAAGTCGGCTACAGGAATGGAACCAGGGCCTCCCAAATTCGAGCCACAGATGAAACCGCTTTAGCCATCTTGCTTTAGCCATTTGATCTCAACAGTCTAATATTTAAACTTTTCAACCTGGAGTCATCTTTAATATTTCATTTTCTCTTGCTATAAGCACATGAGTTTCGAAGTAATCAATACAGCACACGTGCTTTAACAGCGTGTTGCTTTAGCGTGTTATTTAACAGTAAATACCAATATTTATATTGAAAATTTATTTACATGAACCATGAATACAGAAGATTTAAAAGCATAGTTTTTGGAGGAGCGAGAAGAAGAAGTTATGTGAACACAGTATATACTCTTCATTAATCCCTTCTTGTCCTCTTAGGATTTAATGCATTTCTTCTCACTTTTCTTCTGGCAGAGACAAAGTATTTCCTGTGACGTATACAACTCGCAATTTCACGCTTCAGATGTTGCTGGATTATGCTGCTTTACAACTACTGACAAATTAGTTTCCCGAACACCTCTTTTCTTTTGTTTCGAAGATAAATTAGATGTAATATACGTCATGGATAATATTACATAGTGATTTGCGTCATATCATCTTGCGAACAACAAGCTTAGTTTTTCTCTATATTCTGTAGCAGTTCGGAAAAGGGAGAAAAACGATGGAACATCCACACTATAAGCAGTGATGAATGTTACGGTTAAGCTGCACTAATCTTCAAGAATGTATTTTGGTTTCGCAATGACTTTTGAAATTTTTCATCCAAAAAGCAGAGAATTATGGGAGGATTTCTAGAACGGTTTTATCCCTCCCTATACAAGACTAAAATTATGCTCTTGGTAAACTTAAGTGGCTAGCGGTCTAACTTGGTTAGAATATCAAAGCTACAATAAATCTCAGGTATTTATGGTACGGATTTGTAAACGAGAGGTCTCTAGGTCAAATACCGTCTGGACCATGCTACCCGGCTAAGGAACTTTTCCCTATTTTCTTAAGCAAATAATCTTAAACCTAAACTTGATATATTTCCTTCCCAATTTTCTTTACAGTTAAACTATTTTCATAAAACACACCTAATATCGCAAGCAATAGCAACAATTATACACTAACAAACAAATACGTGTGCACCCATATGAAGTTCCCTACTCGTTCCTAAAACTACTGATTGTTGTAACTTTTTATGTCAATATAGGTAAATATTTGAACGTATAATATTTTTTCCTATTTAATTATAAGTAGAATAAGAATACGTATATACAGTAGACTAAAACAGTACTCATATATTTTAAAAGTGCTTGTTATATAATGACATAGCGATCCATTCTGTTTACATTGCCAGGAAATAAATAAAGGCAACCCATTCCTGTTTGGGAGAAGTATGGATATGTGAAAATTAAAGCCAACAGCAAAGAATTATTCGCAAAATGGTTCGCTTCAAAATGAGAGAAAACTACGCATTTTGTTTGGATTATACTGTCGCGAACCCGTTATCTACGATCGCGATTTGTGTCCACAAAGAGCCGGCAAATAAAGATAGCGGAGAATTACCGACACAGACAAGTGAGGTAAATGGAAATTTCTAGTGGTTTTTTGATATAGATTATTCGGTTTCTGGTTTCATTTAGAACAGTCTAAAGGTTATCAATGAAGGTATATATAAGAGATTGTGACACGCCAGTCGGTCGCAAACAGAGTCGTAAACAGTAAAAAAATGTAAAGTGTTGACGAGAGCTGATGTAAACAGGTGTAATCAGAACGCTGTTGTGATCATCGACCTCGGTAGATTGTGATTGTGTATGTGATGTAATACTGCTACTGTGAGTGTATTTCTACGCAAATAAAGACCATTTATAATTTCGGCAAATTGGACTTTGAATTCTACGAACCCACAAAGTCACAATATGCTTTAGCGAAACTTGCATCTTTGTTTAATCACAGCTTCTACCTCTTACGGGTTACCAGCTATGGAAAATCGCAGCGAATGAAGAGGGTTTATAAATTGAACAAACATTCATTTTATTTGTCACAACACGCGTTAAAATTTTATCAAAATGCTTATATTAGCCAATGTTGTAAAATGTTCCATGTTTTACAAGGTAATGTTTGTTGTGGGAGATTCTCCTGCAAATCTTCCTATTACTGTAAGATAGCTGAAACACTAAGGTTTGCTTTCAACCAATTTTTCGTTTTGAATTATACTTCTCAACAAAGACTTACTAATAAAAATAAACTCACATACACATATGATTGTGTTTAAAATGTGTGCTTTATAAGAATCGGGATTTTTTACGCTTTATCAGGTGAGTAAAACGAAATCAACAGAAGAAGTATTTTAATATTTGATTTTTTTAAATTACTTATTTTGCAAGTTCCAAAATATTACAATTTACAACTGTAGGCTACATTTATTTGTGTTTACGTTGTTGATACCTTGGCTTACATGACACCCTGGTCTTCTGCTCTGTCGGGGCCACGCCGTGGCTCAGTGGTTAGACCGCTTGGCTCTCACCAAGGCGGCCCGGGTTCGATCCCAGGCGACCGCAAAGTGAGATGTGTGGTGGACAACACGGCGTTGGGGCGGGTTTGCTCCGGGACCTCCGGTTTCCCCCGCCATCTCATTCCACCGGTGCTGCATCTTCATCTCATGCATCATCAGTGTCACCACCTGCGGTGCCGTATGTAGTAAAAGCAGGCGTTAAACACTACACATTTCACATTTCTGCTCTGTCAGGTAGCTCTTAACCTCCGTGTCTCCTTGTTATTTTATTACACCCATTCTTCGCCCTCATCTTCCTTTCTTATATTCTTTACATTTCTTGGCCATTTTTCTATTACTTTTTGAAAGAAGTTACTAATATTTCTTACCCCCTTTTCCTCATTTCCCGTTAACATTTTTATAGCTACTATCCTCTTCTCTACTTTCTCCCAGTTCTCTCCCAAACTTTCTGCTCCACATTGCAATCTCCTCGCAGTCTGTTACATTACTTTCTGTGCTTTCTCTGCCCCTTATATAATTTACAAATTCCTTTTTCCCTACCTCTTATCCCTCTTAGAAAAATTGTTCCTGTTCTCATCCTGAAGAAAATTAAAGATTTCAATGGGCATGTGTTAAATAAATTACATATTAATTAAAAGCGGGGACTGGGTAGTTCCTGAAACAAATATTCTTTAAAGGCTTCATAAGAGAATGCAGCACCGAAATTGGCTAAAAATATGGGTAAAATAATTTCTTTCTTCTTGAGCTAATAAAACACTTTGAACCTTATAGTATCATAATCCAAATAAATTTATGAGTTTCAGGCATTTAAATACCTTACATGACAATTTAAATGCCAGTGCGCACGTGCATGCCGACCCTTGGATTTACAGAATTCACTCATTTGAGTTCGATTGAATTTACTGAATTAATGCAGTTCAAAATAGCGGGCAAAGTTTCTGGTGGAATTTTGTGCGCTTGTGTGATGGTTGTTTCTTACAATATGTGCCATCATGGAAACAAAACACTGGCTGCGAACATTGGAAGCAAATAGCAATGTTTATATTTCGCTTTTGTGTGAGTTTCTAACTTGGTCGTGATTTTCTTGTGTTTCTCGTTAAACTACATACTGTTTGTGTATAATTGATGAGTTTTAGTTTGTCATTTAACATTTATAAAGTTATTGTATACATCAAAACGTGCATATAACTGTTATATAGGTTATAGGTAAAACATTCTTTGAAATAACTGACCTGTTGACTGTGTACATAGTTAGGACCATGAATACGCTAAACGATACATGGGAAGAAACACCTAAACATAACACAACAATGGTAACATACTTGAGGCCTGATGTGGTAAGTAAACTAATGCCTGCATACCAAAGGCTGGCTTCAGATGAAATCCTAAGGAGATGTACATTGGGTAACACACAAAATGCAAATGAAAGTTTACATAACATGATATGGCATAATTGCCCAAAATAAACATTTGTGTCAAAGAAGAGACTTCAGGTTGCTGTGACATCAAGCATCAGTGAATTAAATTATGGTTGTTCTGCCTCACTCAAGCTGCAGTCAGACATAATGGACGCAGATTTCACCAGCATCGCTAAAATTTAGCCAAGGGAAGGACCAATTACGCCTACTTCATTCAGCAATTTTTGCGAAGGTAACTTCTAAAACATCCAAAAGGAAACTAAACTTGAAGAAAAGTGCCGCAGAAGATAGACGGAAGCGACAGGAGGGTCCAGCTTATCTATCTGGAGAGTTTCAGTCTATTTCAAGGCATGTAGCTGAGAAGGAAAATGTTATGGATTTTAAAATTTGGTTGACTCAGTTATAGATTTATCAACATTTGTCATTCAAGATGTTCCACACGATGAAATTTTGATTCAGTCCCTCTAAACTTTTCAATATATGTTCTTAGAAAGCAAACAAAGGTTTCTGTCATATGAATTGTTAATATTCGTTATATTTTTAAAGCTATTGATATATGAAGTCTAAGGTTTAATCATTTTTTGGCTCTTTGTCTGCTCCATAACTAAGTTTTTCCCCTCTGGAACTAAAGGCAGTATAAGAAATTCATATGATAGATCCTTTCTTCATAGCCAACTGAATATTTTCAGAAATAGAAAAATGAACATTTTGAAAATTTTCATCACGTGGAGCGATTGAAATTGCCCAAAATTTGAATTTTAAAAATTACTAACAAACTTTTGAAGATATTAAAATCAAAATTTGAGTTCTGTTTTTACTATGCATCAGAACTATGTGGTAAAAATTTCAGCAAGATTGGTTGAAAATTTCTGGATTTGGGTTTTTTCGGTGCTGCATCCCCAAGATGCTGAACATGTCAACCTAAATTGAAATTTCACCGCCTACTCAAATTCTGAATTATGCTGTTAAACGACATAGACACATAGTCCAAAACAAATGTGCTGCATGAAAATGCAACGAGGAAAAAGAGGGAACAAACCCTAGACTAGCTCGCAAAGAAACAAATTGTAGAAGATAAGTATAACTGAATTCCAAAGATCACTATCAGAAAGATACCGAGGTTCAAATTTCTCTAAATTTCGGAGAAGTAATAAAATACCATTAATAGCCAAGAAGCCAAGAAAAGCTTTCTTAATGTTACAAAAACAATAATACATTAAGAATATCAGAAACAGGAAACTTGCTGCAATGCTTACGGAATACGGAAGACTAACTTAACTGTTATGGATATTACGTTACATAACAGGCAAACTATACCTGCAAACAGCACACGAAATTATATAATGTTGTGTCAGACTGGAGTAGCAGGAGAGAAAAAAATTCGTTAAGCGGAAGGATGGACATCAGCAAAACAATATTACTGAAGCGTAATGTAAACTATATTCATATAGACCCTGCGGTTAGCAGCTACCTATAGGCCAAGGCCCACCAACTCATACTATTCCTCTATCCATCACAGGATGTAGTAATGAAAGCCCCGCTGCAGGTATAAAGTGTCTTCACAACTATTATCTGCGCAAAAGATAAAGGCACGTGGAGGCGGGCCGTACTGCAAACTCCAGCCAATCCTAAGCTTGCTCCTCTTACCAGCGCTGCCGAATGAGGTACACGCATCTCACGCGACTGAGCTGACAAAATTACGAGGAGGAACCCAAAAGAAACCGCACTCAGAGGGCGCTGCCACTCGTAGACGTAGCTCACGCTAGATGGCGTTAGTAAATACCTTCATGAAACCGATGTGCAGACGGCGTCAGTGTAGAGCTGAACGTGTAAGTGTGGTATTGTTTCTCTGACTGTTGGCGGGTTATCTCTGCGAAGTCGTTATGACAACTTTAAAAGAAGAAAGAGTGTGTGTGAAATTTTGTTTCTGCTTAAAAAATCTGCAACGGAGACACACCAAATGCTTCAGGGAGCTTTCCAGGAGGACGCTATGAGCCGCGCACAGGTTTTCGTGTGGTTTGAGCGCTTTCAACGTGGTGAGATGTGTGTTGAAGCCCGAGCTCGTTCTATACGCCCTTCAACATCGCGAAATGAGGAGAACATTGAAAAGGTCCGCCAAAGGATCAACGAGGATAGTCGTCAAATATCAACCAAATTTCAGCAGCGACAGGAGTCATTTGGAGCTCGTGCCAGCAGATTTTGAGGGAGGTTTTGCACATGAGACGTGTTGCTGCTAAATTTGTTCCGCGCCTTCTCACACAGGAGCACAAAACCATCCGCATGAATGTGTGTCAGGACTTGAAAACAGAGATTGCTCATGATCCAAACTTCTTGAACAAACTCATTACTGGGGATGAGAGTTGATGTTACAGATATGACCCAGAAACCAAGCAAGCGTCATGCCAGTGGAGGATTCCTAACTCTCCCAGACCAAAGAAAAAGCAAGACAAGTGCGGTCAAATGTTAAGACGATGATTGTCTTTTTTGATGTTCATGGAATTGTGCATCGGGAATTCGTAGCCCCTGGCCAGACTGTTAACCAGCACTTTTACTTGGACGTTTCAAGGCGTCTGCGAGAGCATGTGAGGAGGAAACGCCCGGAACATTGGCGATCAGGTGACTGGTTTCTGCATCACGACAACGCTCCAGCACCCACGGCCTTACGAGTGACCCACTACTTGGAATCTCAAGGGTGGTCTGTCGTTCCACACGCTCCTTATTCGCCGGACCCAGCCCCGTGCGACTTTTTACTATTTCCACGAATGCCAAAAACGCTAAAAGGGGAGCGTTATGACGATGTGGAGGCGGTAAAATCAGCTTCGCAAAGGGCACTGGGCAATATCAAACTTGAAGAGTTCCAAACATACTTCCAACAGTGGGATAAGAGACTTGACAAGTGCATCGCATGTAATGGAGAGTATTTTGAAGGTGACTGGAATAATTTTGTAAAAAGGTTCATCAATAAAGTTTTTGTGAAAACAATACGTTACTACAGCTCATACAGAGTATATAAAGGCTGGGATTGCTGCTCCTGGATTTTCTCATATCCTGAATTTTAGACACAAAATGTATTTTCAGACAACCTTGAGAAGCTCCCAGGTAGTATGGTAATTGATCATGAAGGTACAAATTACTGGAAATAGGTTTCAACAGTCACACCAGTGTGCTTTCTGTGTAAACAAGGTCATTTAGCTAGACGGTGTAAACAAATTGGCCAAGTCAAATCTACAGATCACACTCATTCAGAAGTTCTTAATCTAATACTTCTTTCAGAAACTGAATTTACGCAATTTCCCCAAACTCATTCCAATAAGCAACTAGAAACCACATATAAACAAAGCTCCAGAGATTTTAATAATTTAACTGTGAATTTAACTGTGAATTTAACTGAAAATGATGTATCCGTTACAAATACAGATCAAAGCCCACATCAAATGCATGTAGGTATTAGCTGATGATATCGCAGCTGACAAACCAACTAGTGTTAAGCCGCAAGTTTTTGAATAAAATAACTTGAATCTACCAATATATTTATCTCAGAAAGTCGCATATGACGTTTTACAATCACTTCATAAAACTGTACTCAAAAATAAACATTCACAAGCAGAAAACACGTTGCAAAAGACAAATTTCTGAACCAACCACCTCTGAGGTGATTGACCCCAATGAAGCTCCCAATCATTACACTGAAAGTGTTTCTTTTATGGTACATGAAGATCCGTTAGAGCATACAGCATCTAAAACGAAGACGCCCGCCTCAGTAGCGTGGTGGTAGCATGTCTGCCTCACGTTCAAGAGGTCCCGAGTTCGAATCTTGGTCACGGTAAGTTACCTGGATATGGTATTTCCGGGGTTTTCCCTTATCCTGAAAGACGAATGTCGGGTAACTCTAAGCTCTATAGACCCGGGGTCATTTTACCCATTCCATTCATCGTCCGATATGACTTAACGTTGGAGGACGTAAATTTTAAAAAAAGGACAGAAAATAATACAGGTAAACCTCCTGATAAAAAACTGTCAAAAAGTATGGGCGAAATCATTTCAACAATAAAGGAAGTAATAGAAGAAGCGCCACAATATAATGCATTAAACTTCTATGAGAACGCCACTGAAAATAAAGACATTATAAAAATGGCAGAAAATTATGATATTACTTTGGACATACTAATTGAAACTTTGAGAAAAGGTAGACAGCATCTCACAAACCAAAGTTTAAAGAACAGAACCACACGAATGGAAAAAATATTACTCGCTGCCCTAAGAAGATGAAAAAATATTGTTGATGAGGATACCATCGCACCAAGAAATAGCCGTAAATGAAAAGACAGATTAAGCTGCTAAGGAAGCAACAAAACAACCAGCCTATACCCTCTAATACCTTTTGCAAAAGATGTTATAAGCCACATCAAAGAGATAATAATTCAAGAATGGAAACATCATTGGCTAGAAACCAATGTACGTAGTAAACTCTGACAAGTGAAACTAAACACATCTCCTACTCGGTGTCTTTATAAACATACAAGTCGAGAACAACAAATATTACTCTCCGGACTTAGAATTGGACATACAAAGCTTACACATGATTACCTTCACACTGTGAACCATTAAAAACCATTAACAGTAAATCATATTAGAAATGAATGTACTCACTACTCAACCTATACGACTCTTCATAAAATTCCTACAGATCTTCAGCCGAGTCTACAATCTCAGAGTCTACAAACACTGTATTTATTTCTACAAGACTATAAATTAACTTCCTCAATATGAAAGTCCATTCAGTGTTACCTGGTTTTGGTATATCCTGTGAAGTGATAACAGCTATAATTAATAAGTATGAACAAGTATGAACATACAATATTGATTCTTCAGTTCTTTATGAATGTATAGTTTACATGAACTTACATGTTTATACTGTACCGTAACCTAATATGTCCTAAAATGTTATTTGTACTGACCAAATGTATACAACATTTGTTTTACCATCTTATAGTTGTCGCTATAAGACGATTGTTGTTATGAGATATTAAATAAATTTATGTCAAAGAATAACTGAACCACTCAACTGAACAACTGAACAAAGCCGATTAGTGGTATCTATATGCAATTTACGATGCCACATTCTTAAGCCTTGAGACTGTACTTGCATGTTTGTAATTCCTGTGTTCGAGTTTTATTGCAGAAGCAGATACCTCAAATGGAAAATCATGTAGAAGGAAAGTAGATACTGTGGCAGCATTTCCCAAATATATCAGTCCAGTAACGTTTATGGTCACATTTGCGAAACACCACCATCGTCCATATCATCGATTTATGTTTCCCATACAGGTAGAACAAGTTCGACAGTGTTATGCTCTAGAGTAACGTAGTGTTGGGTATGGGAGTTGGCACTAACTTATAGCAGCTCCAGCTAGAGTACCAAACTGTGCACAACAAATACATTTCGGAAAGGAAAGTATTTCTGCTTTGTCCCATCCTAGCATATGACCTATATTAATACAATTGACATAAGAAATGGAGTTATACAAAAATTACTATTCTGGACGAGGAGAATATTGAACCAACATGAAATGAGAAGAAATACAAAATAAGAGAAATGAGAAACCACAAATGAAAAAAATGATAAATGAAAGAGGGAAATGAGAGATGATAAATTGTGAAATGAAATTTAAGGGATGAGAATTTAGAAATGATAAATGAAAAATGGGAAATTAAAACTATAAAATGCGATATGAAAAATGGTAAATGAAAAATGCAAAGTGAGATATGAAAAATATGAATTGAAAAATGTGAAATGAAAAATTTTAAATGAAAGTGATAAATAAAACAGAAACGAGAAACGAGAATAAAGAATAAGAAGTAAGAAATGGAAAATGAATAATAGGAATTGAGAAATGAGAACTGTAAAATGAAATTGAGAAATGAGAAATGAGAAATGAGAAAAGTAAGATGAAGTTGAGAATTGAAAATGACAAATGAGATGAAATGAAAGTTGAAAATGAAAAATGAAAAATTATTATTCGTTTGCACATTCTAAATTTCTTAATTCTGCTGACCATTAAACTATATAGTTTTTAATTCTTACCATTTTGGCAGTCTTATATGAGCTGAAAGCTGTCAAAGAAATTAACGATTCTAGAATAAATTACTTTTGCCACCACCTTGGCTAAAGAGGGTAATACGGAAATAGGCCTATAATTTTTAAACAAACATCATAGATAGCATTGATGCTGGTAATTTTGCAGCTGGGGTTTTATTAGATCCAACCAAGTGTTATTAATACGCTTGAGTAGCCAACAACCACCAAAATCCAATTCCTACAACAATTTACCTGAGGATAAGAGAACTCATAGCTCCAATTAGAACCCAAATCACATATGAACCCACTAAATTTAACTCCGGTATGCGGGTTTGCCGCAGTGGGTCATTGTACCCTGCATACTAGGAATAGAAGACTACAGACATCTAACAAGCAAGTTATTCTATCTCATATGCAACGGTCTTCAAGTTCAGGGAATGCGATCTTCAATGAAATGTGTACCGCTATGTTTGCCGCAAATATTCCGTGGTACAAATTCCGGCTACCTAAATATCACGCATTTTCAGAGAAGTGTTGAAGGAGACAGATATCCAAGGATTGTACGCTCCGAAGAAACTACCTGCAATTGTGATACAATGATGCATTGTAAATATGTGACCTCCGGGTAGTACCCAATTGCAGTTAATAAATACATACATACATACCAGGCGAATCATCTGCCCCTCTTTATTCTTATCCATGCAACCCACGGTTTATAGACTAATATGAAAATATTGATCCTTTTAGCATAAATGCCGTTATTGCAGTTCTGACCTTATAAATAGTATTATGCGTACACAGTATTAATACTTACAGCCGCCAATGAGGACCAAGAAGCTGCGGAAAGCTTAAATAAACGACCTCTGTTCATGTAAACAATACTAGCCATGTGATAACGTCTGCTTTCCCAAAGAGCGGCATAGAATACGTGATAGTTGGCCGAATGGCTTAGTTAGCAGCTGGAATCAAAGAGCTTAAGTCACATACGTTGCTTAGAACATTGCATAAACTCAAATAAAAATGGGGACAGGTGACTGTCGAGTTTCTGCGTCAAAAGCAAGTTGGCGGTGTATTGTAAGGGTGCAGGAAGACACCAGGTCTGGAAGGAAATAATCCATCTGTCCTAAATGAAATTCCGCTCCAACTCCTCCACAAAATGCTCTTGAAACGTACCCTATTTCTAGCTGAGCGCTTCCACTGTTCTGCCGGTTATACAAAGGATTCTCTTTACTGTTGCTGAGCGGCCAAAGTAAACAAACACAATAACATTCAATGAGCTTCTCAGGGAAACAATGGAAACCTCTTCCACCACAAAGTAAAACAAGAACAATTCCGAGAAATGCGTAATATGAAAATTAAGGGGGGGGGGACTAAAGTGCTAAAACTTATTTTCTAAACTACTAAGGTTAGAGACTCAATGTTTGGTACAGATATTACTAGTAACTTAAGAAGTATGTGTACCAGTTTTCATTCCAATATCTTAGTGCGTTCTTCATATATGCGTTAATTCATACAATTTTATTACCCAAAATCAAAATCTATCTTCTTTGACAGATATTGCACAATAGATCTCACTCTGTAACATTAAAAATCCCTAATACCTTGATAACAAATTAACCTAAGGGATCTCTATAATTATGCATAGTTATTTAAAAAATATTTTGTTTGTCAAGGAATATATATATATATATATATATATATATATATATATATATATATCCAAAAATCAGTGCTTGATTACAGTAATTACTTTTTTAAAATTAAACTATTACCATATCAAAATTCTTGTACATCAGTTTGTTGCACAGCTTCTGAAGTGTATTGTGTACTCTTTCCAGAGCTCTCTAGCCGTAATATTGTGGGAGAAGATGGATTTTGAATGTGAAACAATAACAAAAAAGCTGAACTTGAGAAAAATAGCTTTAAAGCTTTGCATGCAGTTTACATAAAAGTTATTTAATTTCTTTATATCAGAAGGCTCCAGCACTGTAACTTACCCCTTCTTTCCTCCTAGTAACCTCTTGAAACTTATGTTTCAGATGCATTTACTGAAATAGTTGTCTATTTTCACATTCCCCTTCCAATTGAGAAGAAAAACCAGAGTTGTCAATCATCTCCAGGTTCAGAGTTTGTGAAAACAATGTGGGTATGCTAAAACTTTTATAAATTATTTCAACTGGCCAAAATCTAAAATAATATATTTTCTCTTACCTACATCCTCCTCTGGTGCACAGATACTCCATTTCACCGCCAATTTAAAAAGGCTTATGTTTATCTTTTACAGTACTGGAGGCTCACTTACTTCCTGATTTCCTTCAACTGAAGTATCTGTCTTCCTCCGTCTGCTCTTATTCATTAATTTACGCAAAGCGGCTCTACTACACTTTATCTTTAACATTCTAAAATAGTAAAATAATGCAGTAAAATACAGTAGTTTAACCTCTCTAATTTCACA
This sequence comes from Mantis religiosa, assembly GCA_030765055.1. NCBI lineage: Eukaryota > Metazoa > Arthropoda > Insecta > Mantodea > Mantidae > Mantis > Mantis religiosa. Next base: position 143,271,752 of record CM060959.1, on the reverse strand, counting down.
ATGCATAATTGTTCTAAGTAGGTTTACTGAAATAAACTTGTATCACAACTTACGTTGTAATTTTAAACACAAATGGACACTTGAGTATAGTAAATGTAATACAGAGAGGAGAATATCTAAATATAATAACTTTTAACTCCAAGTATCACTTCTAAAACACTTTAACAGCTCAAGAAAATATAAACAAAGATTTTGCGCCATTACACAGGAAGTATATCAAGGAAACGACTAAAAACATCCGAAAAATCACTGCCATCTATGGGATTTGGAAGAAAACTTAGGCTACGGTGGCTTAATACTATTTTAACCCGTTTTTTCTTTCAAATCAAATCGTTCCTAAGTTCTCTGAATTGAAACATTTGGGCATGCCATTTAAAGCATGGAGAGGCAACGTAGAGTCAGAATGAAAAATTCAACGTCATAGCCGGGATTTAAACCACGGATCCGTGGTTCAAATCCAGGCTATGGCATTGAATTTTTCATTCTGACTCTACGTTTCCATAATTTAGCCTACACACGGCCAGTGTGAAAGAACAATTAATTTCCAATGGAGAGGCATTTCACCAAAGTAGAGCTTTAAAATGGCTACTAAAACAGGTTTTGCGTTTGTCTTACAGGCATGAAGCTTTGAACACAAATAATTAAATTATGGTTCATATTTGGCTACAAAAAATAAAAAATTCATTTTTTCTCTCTCACGAAAATGACTATAACTGCACTTCTGTCCCCCTTAATATAGCAACCTAACTTGTGGGTATCAGATTCTGTTACTGTTTTATAATACTTGTAGTTATGAATTTCACCACCTTTTAGTTAGATTTATGTTAAAATAATTTGACAGGCAATATTGATTTGATGATCGGAGTTCTTCGGTATGGAGCATTGTCCCAGATGAACATGGCATGTATTACTTTAAATTCTGCATTACAGTAATTACCAACGTTTACATTATCGTGGCAACAGGATTACTGAATTCATGATCCTCACTCTGCGCCACATTCTAGTATTGTGTCACTTTGAATTATAATTCCAAGATATTTTTCTCAGTAGTGAAGGTTTTGCTTGTAAAATAAAATATTTCGGCACGTTTTTTATTCAACTTCATAGAGAACTTTACACTGTAAAATTTTTGTGTTCAGTGTTTGTGTAATTATAAAGTGTTTCTCCTTCTTCGAAAAATACCAAATAAAGAGGATATTTTGTTCCATTCAAAGATCTATACACAATTTACACTCTAAAGTAACACATTTTATTGCTCTGAATCTAGAAAAAAAAAGCGTTTCTAAGCATGGTCTGTCGATGTGTTTGGAAACCACAACTTAAGTACACAGATTCGCCAAATCACGAAGTTAGAGTAAAGTTTACATCTTTCAAGCATCACCCCACTACAAAGTAGGCTTTACAAAGATACACTTCCCAAAACTCTTATCGTTCCGAAAAATGTCCTAACGGATTTTATTACATTATAATGTGTTCAAACAGGCTTCTATCACATTTACCATTTGTACACAGCCGGTGCACGGAAACTCCGATATGCGCAATACTGGTTAGGTTGGTAGGTGAATGGCAGCAGGCCCCCAGTTCAAACTCCTGTCAGCGAGAGGAAGGTATGCGCTTGCCCTTTGTCTCGCAATGGCGGAGGTGAACGAGAAGCCCATACATTTAAGCTACATTGAAACATAGAGGGGTGATCAACAAAGAGAGACTGATTACTTTTTCACAGATGTTTATTACTGCAATTCAATGCTTACATGATCTTTTTCAAAGTAGTCCCCTCCTACTTCAATACACTTTTTATAGCGTCTCTGCCAGTCCTTGAACACGTGCTGTAGACCATTCTTTGTCAGGTCCTTGAGAATCGCCTCACTTTTCTTGAGCACTGCTTCAGAGTTCCCAAATCGAATACTCCTAAACTTTGCCTTTAGTGATGGGAAATGAAAAAGAGTCACAGGATGTAGGATCGAGGCTATAAGGTACGTGTGGTACACGGGTAATATTGATTATTACCAGAAACTGCATGACTTGATTTGCGGCGTGAGGCCGTGCATTTTCAAGATACGTCACCACACAGTCCGAGAAAGCTCTGGTCGTTTCTTCGCAATGTGCTTCCTCAGTGTAGCCAATACTGACGTGCAGTATGCTGCTGTAGCAGTAGTGTGAGGGGGAACTGCATGCTGCTAAATCATTCCATTACAGTAAAAAATGTGATGACCATCACTTTCCCTGTTGCAGAACCTGGCGATTTCCACACCGTGCTGACTTGTTTTGCTACAGGATGATAATGATGCAGCCATGACTGATCATCGGTGATAATCGAAGCTTAGGGGTATTTGAATTGAGAACTCTGAAGCAGTGCTCAGAAAACGTGAGGCGATTCTCAAGGATCTGACACAGAGTGGTCTGGAGCACGAGTTCAAGGACTGGCAGAGGCGCTATAAAAGCGTATTGAAATAGGAGGGCATTACTCTGAAAAAAATCGATTAAACATTGAATATAAGTAATAAACGTCTGCGAAAAAAATCAGTCTCAATCTTTGTTGATCAGCCCTCCTATAATTGAACGTTGATGATTTTATCTGCGGTTATTGAATACAGGAGCAGATTGTCCACCCTTTTCCTATGATGAACTTTCTCAGGTTTGTGCAGTTTTCTTGGGAAGGGAATGAGGGATGGGACAGATTTTTCTGTATAATTATGGTTATCAGCTTATGCTTCACATCGCCCATATTTCGTATCATCTCATTTAATTACAAAATATACGGAGATTACAAAAACATTTTTCGTCATGTGGATACCCAATGCCCTTCGCCAACTGTAAAATGGGTCACTATTGTAACTTGTGTTGACTTTATTGTTGTAGAAATTTAGTGCTCGTTGAACACACATGTTTATAATAAACTGCCCTAACTGGCTTGCCTGTCCAGTATCCCCATTCTTGGTATTTTTTCTACCAGTTCGTGGAGATACTCTATATAGCTTCCCAGCCCTGGCAGTGCTATATCCCGACGCAGCCCCTGTCACCTACGAACACTGAGACGACATATAACTTGATATCAGAAAGACATTAACACAGAAACGAATAAACATAAATAAATGACGAAATACCAGAATATATATATGCCATAATGCTAGCATATACTCCGGAGACGGCCACAGTGACAACACCAGTTTGCGAAGGTCAGTAAACTCCCTATGTAATCCTTGAATAAACAACCCTACACTATTGTCTCTTTTGCCCTCAAGGCAAATTTGGTGCCATCCAGTCGAAAACCAACCCATTGTTAAATCCCATGCGTGCTTCTGACAACAGGCTTCAAGATTTGGACCGTCGCTTAGAACGCATGCTTCCCCATAAATTATGTCCGAAACTGGAAATACTGAACACTAATCTCAAGTGGGGATAGGTACCAGCCAATGAAAAATTGATATTTGTTCATGTGATTTTGCAAACCCCAAAAATACCTACGGTGGGCGTAATTCAACGAGACGGCGGAAAGTAGGATTTTATAGTAATAACACTTCGGTCCTGAGTTCAACGTGAGACGGACGCGTATTCGGCACCGCTTAACAAGTACACTTCCGCGCCATGCACCGAGACAAAGTGCAATATCTAACAATCGCTCCAGTGAGAGTTAGCGCAAACAATAACATATGAGGAAGAGGATAAATTTATCTAGTTCGACTACGCAGTGCTACTGCCTCTGCGCACCACAACACAATATTGACGCGGGATACAGTGACGCTAAACACAGCGACCTCACGAACGACGAATTTACGGTGGCGAGCAAAGGGGTCTAAGGACAACAATAAGCATCTGTCTACCAGATTCGACGTGTCATCATTCAAACCACAACCAGTCAGCACGCACCCACTCCTGAGGTACAGATGGGAGTTCTCATGCAGGAGCTACGAGTCACCTCGAACCGGTTATGATCTCCCTTTCCTTAACCTCCTCACGCCACCAATCCTTAATTTTGAGGCGTTGAACACAAGGGAGAGATCGACGTGGTCCGCTACGGGCCGGACCAGCTCAATATTCCACAAAGCTGTTTCATGTAAGCCACTCTTTGTCCATCTCCTTGGTTCCCGAATCTGAATCCCACAGTTATGACATCAAACCAAAGAGCGATGGATACAGCCAGGAGGTAGTGTTGACAATCGTTCCACTTAAGGTTACATTCCCCCTTACCCCTGCCCTTGCACTTAGCACCACAGCTAAGCGCCTTGTTCATCGGTCATTGCTTATTATTGGACTTTGATATAAACCAATAAGAGATTGGCACAGCCAGGACTGGTGTACAACAAGAATGGTGAAACGGTTATGTCAATATTATATAAAGTAATACAGCAAAAGATACCAACAGTATAGGAAAATGTCCATGCACCGCACTGTACCTTCAATTATATGGTAAATAGCCTCTGAAGATCTCATGGTTCTGCATTCCTTTTGCATAACTGGTAAACCGTAAAAATATACAGTCTATCTACACTAAAATGTAAGAGTTGCTTAACACATACAAATTAAGTCAAATATATTTCTTTATTCTTATGTTTATTTTATTAAAATACTTACTGACCTAAATTATGAAGTCGTTAATCTTCCTATGTACTGGTCATGCGAACACAATGAACTGTAATATCAATCACAGGATGACCAAAGTTGAAAAGCAGTTTACTACTTAAAATTTACTCGTATTTGCATATTCTGGTTATACTTACAAGGAAGTAATATCACTACTTCTACAAATTTTCAAATTTTATAAGATTAACTAGATGGAAGGACAACGTTTCAACAGTATCTTTCTGAAGAATGATTAAAGAACGTAACTTGAGTGCAGCTATCAAGAGCTTAGCAAAAAAAGAACAATTTGTGTTGAAGTATGTTAAAGGAAAAAGTCGGACCCTGCTTAATAAGCAAACTTGTTTTATAATACTAAATCTGTAAAGTTAAAAGCATTGGTACATTTCTTTGCATACTCAATCTCACATATTAACACCTACGGAGTTGACATGGCATACATTTAACAGATTTAACAACTGTGGTACAGGGTTTTAATCTCCCTTTAAGTGACGGCGCGGAATAAAGACGGAGTAAAGCATCCCTCAAAAGATAGTGAAATTGGTTTGCCAGTACTACATTCAAATTATGGTAGTGATCCTATAGAAGAGAGAGGAAAGAAGAGGTTACAAGGAAATTGCTTAAATATCGTTTGACCTTTAAAGAACGAAATGAAGGAAATTAGAAAAGAAAATTACTTTTATCTTACCTATAGCCGGAGCTTAGAAACTACTCAGCCAGTTTTGCGCTTCATCCCGAATTGCATCACACATTCAAGAAATATATTCCCGTAGTCACGTTGAAGCAGTGCCTTCCGGAGTTTCATTTGGAAATCGTATGCAAACGTACATCCGGCAGTGTCTTAGAGAAACGGTGCTCACGAGAGTTGAGATGAAATATTTGGGTTTGAATGGCAAGAAGCGATGTGCCTTAAAGTGTCTTTGGCAAATATCTGTGTATTGTGATATACTAATTAAGAGATTCCAAACAGCGACCTAATAGATCTACTGTGCATTACTCTGCTCTAAGTCCCAGCTCATATTTAGAGTATTAGAAAAGCTTCTAAACTTTAGGGGTGTGGTGCAGAAATGGCGTGTACGGTTCTGATTCAGGAAGAGACGTTGGGAGTAGTGGTGTAGGGAGGTGTTGGAGGTCAGGATTCTTTATATGGGATAAAAGGCTGGAGAAGCAGATTATTTCCCGTACTAGCTGGTTATTCTCCGTCATTCGTAAAGGTGAGCAGGAAGATTCTCTCTCTCTCTCTCTCTCTCTCTCTCTCTCTCTCTCTCTCTCTCTCTCTCTGTCTCTCTCTCTCTCTCTCTCTCTCTCCCCCCCTCTCTCTCTCTCTCTCTCTCTCTCTCTCTCTCTCTCTCTCTCTCTCTCAGGTTCCAGCGTACAATGCTTGATTCTCTCCCAAATTTATTGATATAAGATTTAAATTTTAAGGTCGTTCTCTCCCTCACTTGCTTGCCACTACAATTATATCACGCCTTCCTTTATCCTTTATGCTACCCTGTTTCGCGTTAACACACCTACTCTTAAGTTTTACTCTACACAGTCACATAACGATACAAGTTCTTCCTAGCGCAGAACCCTCTCCAGTGAAGTGCCGCGACTTGTCTCGCTTTCTCGCTTCCGGGCTCTACGCTGCCTGATCTATCAACTCCTCTTTTCTACTTCATGTCTATTTTAAGAGACAGCATGTTGGCAGGCTGTGGAACAGCCCGAAGGGGGTTAAGTCGTGTACCTGCTCTGGAAAGAGCTTAACCACGTAGTGGTGGGATGTGGATGTTACAGGATGTCGGGTGAGAATTTATGTAGATGGGAAGAAAGGCTCCTCCACAACTGAAGATTGTGGACCGCTGGTGAATAAGTTAATCAACTAGGAAGAGGATAAGCAGAATTTAACTAACCAGAGAAGAATTTTGGGTGATTAAAATATCTGTTTAGGCAGGAATTGAGTTATGTTTATCGGTAGTGTCCGTAAGACATGCGGGGTAGCCGGTATTGCTTTAAGCGACGCTCACGTGGTACATAATCCCCAAGGGATCTGACTAGGGCGCTCTGGTGTTGAGGTAAACTCTCGTAAAATTTGGAGGCCCTGCGCCTAATCTCATCCTCCACATAACGGAGGGATGAAGCCTCGTGAAGTAACCTCAAGGGAAACCTTCTGCAAACATAATAAATAATCTGAAAACATTTATTCTCTGCATGCTGGAGCAGTACCAGATTCGAGCCTGCAGCCATGCCCCAGACTTCACACGCGTAGAGTATGATAGGGAGGACCAGAGCCACAAAGAGACGCAACTTTATGGAAACAGATATCGCTGTCCACCACACAGGGTATAGCGATGCCGAGGCACCACACGACCGATGCGCTAGCTCCCGAACATGCCTATTTTACACATATCACGTGATATATACTAAATTTTGTTGGAAGTTCTATTTTCCTTACTTTAACCTGATTGGTCTTTCATAGCTTGTTTATCTATGCAACACTTTTATTCCACCTCCCCTGGGTGTATGACCCTTGGTATACCCTAACGGTATACTTCCGCATTCCTAGCGGAGTCGGTCCAGCGGGAGCGTTATACTTTCCTTTGTTTCTACATATGTTTCGACTTCCTGTGTGAAACAACCCTTTCTACCTGAAGCTACATCTGCGATGCTTTTCTGGTGTTAAAAATTGTACTTTTATGATTAAAGATTTGTTCATATATTACTTCCAATATGGCTGTTAATAGTTTCTATAGTTTTATCGTCCCTCTCTTATATTCTAGTGTCGGAAACCTGTAGTTTCTACTTCAGGTGCTAGCAAAGCCATCTGTGCTGGAGTTGGAAAACCCGAATCCAGAATCTTTAATCTTTTCCGGGCAGTAGCTTCAGACTCACAAAGAATGTGTCTTGCCATTTCCTTTACTTCTTTACAGAATCTACAAATATTCCACCCAAACTTGGTCATCCAATAGAGTTCATCCCTTAGAGGGCAACGTCCAATTAGAGGGTCATTCATTTGCCTTAACTCCTGTTTGAGTGCGAGGTTCCTCTTGGATCATTTTGCGGAGCGTTTGATGAACATTGCATGATCCGGCTTTGGAAATGTTTCCTAGTAGCAATTGACTTTCTTGATTACCATGCCCTTATCTTATCTCTGATATAGCCACCTGGTCCACTGCAGGACGGTTCTGGACAAAAAAAGAGGTTTTTGCACCTTCTTTGGCAAGGCAATCAACTATATCATTACCTTCGATTCCTTCATGTCCTGGCACCTACACAAGGGTAACCTCCTTATGTTTTGCCAGTTGATGTAAAATTCTCACCCAGTCATTTACAAGCTTTGACTCAATGGTGCAAGCACCAAGAGCCATTAACACAGTTTGCCTGTCTGATAAAATATAGATATCAGCAGCACGAACGCTTCTTCTGACTTTCTCATGAGTGCTGATTTCTATGGTATAACTTTCCGCTTGAAAGATGGAGAGGCTGATACCCAGGGATTTAAAAAGGTTGAAATATGGCCTATGAACCCTAATACCAGTTTTCCCGCCCACTTTTGAGCCACCCGTTTACCTTAGGGATGAATTATTTTCATATATGACTTCTCTCCATCTCAGCCGATCAGGAATCCCGTCGGTTAAGGAGATATCAAATTGGGTTGGAGTAGCATCCAGTACCCTAAGAAGTTTCCTCCTTGATTTCCCAGAGAATTTCCATGTGACCTAATAGGTCACCAGCTTCATATAGTCCAGCTTCTTTGCAGCTGGAAGGCTTTTCTTTCAAACACAATATGAAGAGGCGCTAAGCATATAAGTGCCTCACTGGCGGCAGTAGGACATGTATTAGTACCACCAGTTATGCATTAACAGACGAGCTTTAGCACTTTCTGCAAACGGCTTAGTGCTGTTTCTCTGCTTTATTTTTGGTCACCATACCAAAGAGGTCTTATTATTGCCGTATCGTGAAAAGGATCATATAAGGCTTAAGACGCCATATCTTGCCAAAAAGAATGCAGGAAGTTCTGATTTTCACCACAGCCGCACTCAGCCTGTTTCTAACTGCGGATTCAAAATCAATCTGCTGTCAAAGATTAGACCCAGATATTTCACTTGTTCCTGCAGTACATCGACATTTGCCGCTGTGAGAAATAGTCTTTTCTTCCTCGTGTATTCTATAACGACTGTTCTTTTGGAGTTTCCGGACAACCCTTCCCATTTACATCCGTCATTTATCAGATTCAAGGCATTTTGAAGGAGCTCCATCAAAATGGTCTCTGCTTCTAATCATAATTATCAAGTCATCTGTGTAACCTTGAACTTAAACATCAACAAGAGCCATTTTCTCAAGAAGTGTGTCGATCACCAAGGTTCATAAGAGGGGCCAGAGTACCCCTCCCTGGGGCACCACTAGTTGGACCTTAGGTTGATTACTACACTTACAGGTTTGGCTGTAATATTGAGGCATTGTAGCATTGCTAATATTCATTTTATTATGGTGGGATCAATGTGCTTTGCTTCTGCAACCCTTTTAATGGATTCATAATGGTAACATCAGAAGCCCCTTGAATACCTAGAAAGACGGAGAGAGCTATTTGCTTATATATAAGCCCGTTTACAATCTTTGTAAGAAGATTCTAACGGGCTGACCATGTTTATTTGGCTGTGTGATAGGAAATTGTGTTTTTGGAACCGCACCCTTGGTTAAGATTTCTCTTATGGTATAATAGTCTAAGGTTTTTTCAATCTTTTAACTATAAAGAAACTTAGGTAATACAATTGTATGCTTTGGGCTTTGTGGAATTATTCATATTTGTCTTTGGATGAATAACACCCTAACCGTCCTCCATATTTGAAGAACATAATTTAGCCTGAACCTTGCATGAAAAAGTCTTCTCAAAATCGAGACAAGCAGCTCTGAGGTGCAAAGCTGGGAAGACTCCATCTCCTCCTGTCGCTTTTCATGGCATAAAAGAGTTTAACGCCCATCTAGTATGACTAGAAGTGAACATACGGCCACCCAGAATCTTGGTTTCATTGCTGTACCATGGAGAAAAAGACCCTGCATTGTGGGCCTTTTCTTCGTCTTCGATTTCATCAGGGTCGGGGAGGTGACCCTTTAAAAGGAATTTTAATGTTTGCTTTTGACTGTTAGTGCATTCCCCATCTGGTCTTATTAAATAATCCAAGCTATTAACATGTTTTTTTTAGAGGATTTTACTCATGCCAGCTGTAGTGGATATCACAGTACGCATGTACAATACATACATTCATTAGGTCCATCTACCACACCAAAGCTCTTCTATTTTGTCCTCTTGGATTATCTGAAATCCTTATTGTAACTGGTTCAAGCTTCCTTATATTCACACAAATTACCTGTGGTTATTGCCTTATTGAAGGGTCTCCTGGCTTTGACTCTTTGCTTGTCAACATAGTCGATTCAACATGGGACATAACGATTACCTCTTTATGCTACAAAGACAGTACTGTTTCCCCCTTATTATATATATGCTAAACTTGAAGCGCATGCAGTGGGAGTTACATTTGATTTTGCTTTTACTTTTTACTCAACAAACTATCTTCAAAACCTCATTACAAGAAGAGAATTGTTGTGCATTTTTATATAAATAAAGCCACTCAATGGCCGCTGTAATTAAGCCCTCATCTATTTCGTACATGTGCGAGGGGTGGACCCAAAACAAACCGGACTCCGAAGAGCCTACCACTCGTAGACGTAGTGGAAACCATGAGACAGCTGTGCAGACGGTGTCAGTGTAGAGCTGAACGTGCAAGTGCGGTATTGTGTTTCTCTGACTTTAGGCGGGTTACCTTGGCCAGTCGTTATGACAACTTGAAAAGAACAAAGAGTTTGTGTGATTAACAATGTAAAGGACCCATTTTACACGAGCAGCGGTACGGCTGAAAAAAAAATGGCTCAGGTAGTTTTATGAAAACACACTGCCAACTGGCTTAACGCTCTCCACAAAGTATCCGAAATTAGGCACCATTTTTGTAACTGAATCCAAATGCTCTTTGATGTCTTATGTGCAGATACTTTATAAGAAGTTTTGACTAAAGGACTGCACGCTAATATGAATAAAGAACTTTTTCACAAAATTTCGTGTCTATTGATGTAGTATAATATGTAGAATGCCCCAAAATAAGAATGGTATTCGAATCACATCTGAGAGGTGCGGAAGTTTCTAAAATTTGCTGCTTGAACACCGACTCCAGCACTGGAGCTACACAAATAGCGGTACGGGATCCTTGAAATCGGGTTGGTCTGTGATGTACGAGGGTTGTTCAATAAAGCATGATCACAATATTTTTTTGACAGCGTGTCTTTACTCATCCTCATAATTTTGATGGTCCTTCTCAAAGTAGTCTCCCCTGAATGCGATACCCTTGTCCCGCCTTTCTGACATGCTTGAAACTATTTTTGAGAGATCTTTCAAAATCGCCTCCGCAGCCTTCACCACTGCTTCTGATGATGGATAGTGCCTCCCACGAAGGCATTTCAAGTTACGAAATAGAAAAAGTCACATGAGGCTAAATCTGGACTATAGGGAGGATGAGGGATGCGCTTCACGTTGTTTTTTGCAAGATATTCAGCAACGGCATTGGCAATATGCGGCCGCGCATTATCGTGGTGCAACATCCAGCCTGCTTCACGGAAATGTGGTCTTTAGCACCCGATATGGACTTGCAATGTTTTTAGGACATCCCTGTTATACTGTCCAGTTACTGATGTGTGTGCAGGTACAACATACTGATAAACCATTCCATGAATATCAAAGAATGAGATGACCGTAACTTTCCCAGCAGAAGCAATCACTTTTGCTTTTTGTCGGTTGGTGATGAAGGAAATTTCCACACTGAGCTTCGCTGTTTGCTCTCAGGATCGAAATGATTTAGCCAAGTTTCATCAGCAGTGATTACGTTTGAAGGAAACTCCGGATCTTCCTCTAACATCAACTTTAACTCCATTGTAGCGATAGGCGATACTGAACATGTCTGAACATACCTGGTTCTCACAGGCGGGAACCAGGAGTACCAACAATGAAACTACTATTGCGTGTTTGTTTCGCATCAAGCTAACATAATGTAATACGATTGAATTTAAGTGCGAAAAAGTATGACCGTAAAAGTTAATGATCATTCTTTATTGAACAGACCTCGTAAATGGGAAATGTTCGTTCCTTGGCTAAAAATACCGTAAGAAATTATGAAGTACACAGGAAACACGGGAAGGAGTGAGTGAGTGTGTGGTGTTTAAGGGCCCGTCGACAACAAGGTCATTTGGGCCCGAAGTCAAAATTAAAAACCTAAAAGCTACACTATTAAGCTAAAAAGCTAAAATAAAAGAAAAACACTCAACTATTAAAAGTACATAAAAACTCATCCTGTCCTAATAAAAAGCTCTAAAATTAACAAATATAAAATACATGTCATACTTGGGTATTAAAACCGATTTTAAAAACAAACCGCAGTGCCTTATCCACGGCCACTGGGTCGTCACCTAAAATACTGAGCAAGTTAGCTCCCAAGCCCAAAGACTGGCGAACGCGGGTGTACTGCGGGCAATCGAGTAAAATATGCCGCACAGTGAGGCGTACGGCACACGGAGCACACTCTGGGGCTGGTTCCCCTCTCAACAAATGACCATGAGTAGCTCGTGTGTGCCCAATTCTCAGCCGGGTGAGTATCACCTCGGCTCGCCGGTTATCCCTGCAGGAAGTTAGCCAGGGTTGTACGCTCTCCTTTATTGCCCGGAGTTGTGTGCCTTCCAAAGCTGTCCAGGAGTGCTGCCAAGCAGATAGGAGCTGGCGACGGAAAAAACGTTGCACATCCTGGTATGGCACTCTAGTTGTTAAACTCCGGGGCAAACTGCAAGCGGACTTTGCTGCCGCGTCCGCCTCCTCGTTCTCGGAAATCCCCACATGGCCTGGGGTCCAAGTAAAAACAAAATTGTACCCGCGTCTGAGCATTTGTGAGATTTGGGCCTGTATTTTTAAAACGAGGATGTGAGCGGCAGTGTGCTGTTGCAAGGCCTGAAGAGCACTCAGAGAGTCAGTGCAGACGATAAAAGAGCCAGGCGCTAACTTGCAAATAAAAAGGAGCAAATAGAAGATGGCATTCAGCTCTGCGGAGAAAACTGAAGTGGAGTCCAGAAGGCGAAATGTATGAGCCTCACCGTTAATGAAGAATGCGCAACCCGTAGTGCTACCTAATTGAGAACCGTCTGTAAAGACCGGAACATAGTTAGGGTAACGGCCCAATAGTTCGGCAAAAAGTTGTTGGAACACCGAAAGTGGAGTAGCGAGTCTAGAGTTGCTTGAAAGAGCGAGATCGAACCGCGCACGATCGAGCTGCCATGCAGGATAAGGGCAGATGGACGACCTCTCCACGCGAGGCATTCGGAGGCCATGGGAATATAGGAGATCCCGAAATCTTATTCCCATGGGGCGTGCCCGAGAACCAGGGCGCATATAACGGTGGACTAAATCTGGACACAGAACTGGCTTAAAATAAGGATGATTGGGATAACTTGCCAACTTCGAGATGTATGAGCAGAGTAACAGCGAGCGACGAATATGGAGTGGAGGTTCGCCTGAGTCTGCATACAGGCAGTCGACTCGACTGGTACGGAAAGCACCTGTGGCAAGGCGGATATCAGTATGATGCACGGTGTCTAAAAGGCGAAGTTTAGAGGCGGTCGCTGCACCATAAATAAAACTGCCATAGTCCAGCTTGGACCTAACCAGAGAGCGGTACAGCCTCAACATAACCGTGCGATCGCCTCCCCAAGATGCTCCAGATAATACCTTCAGCACCCGAAGAGAACGATCGCAAGGGGCTCGAAGGTGACGAATATGGTGCTCCCAGTTGAGTTGTCGGTCCAAGTAGAGGCCCAAGAACTTCAGGTGCGAGAAAAATGGCAGGGGTGTGCCGTTCAAATGAAGATCAGGAGGCGGGTGAATACCTCGTAGGCGGTGAAAGTGGATACACTGTGTCTTCGCAGCTGAAAAGCGGAAGCCGGTTTGAAGCGTCCAAGCTGCTAGCTGGATGATGGTCAGCTGCAGTTGGCGCTCAATGTGATCTATGTTGGCTGACCTATAATAAACTGCGAAGTCGTCAACATAGAGTGACGTTGGAATTCCGCTTCGAACGGCACTAGTGATGCCATTGATAGCTACGGCAAAAAGTGTGACGCTTAAAATCGATCCTTGAGGTACGTCGTTCTCCTGTATCCGCTTCCGGGATACCGTGTTTCCTATGCGCACACGAAAACGGCGAAGGTTTAAAAAATTGCATAGGAATTCTGGTAGATGACCACGCATACCGTAACCATGTAGGTTACGGAGTATGCCGTACCGCCAAGTGGTGTCATAGGCCTTCTCCAGGTCGAGGAACACGCCCACGGCGTGCTGTTTCAGTAGAAATACATCGGAAATATACCCCTCAAGGCGTGTTAGATTATCGACACTTGAGCGATGGCAACGAAAACCGCATTGCAAGTTGGACAGATGGTTATGTTTTTCTAGCCAACAATTTAACCGAGCGCTTATGATTCGCTCCAACGTCTTACAGATGACACTCGTCAGGCAAATGGGGCGGTAGCTAGATGGTAGCGTGCGGTCCTTTCCGGGTCGAGGGATGGGGATGACAACACCCTCTCGCCAGGAGGAAGGGAAAACCCGCTCATGCCAAATGCGGTTATAGATGTTTAAGAGGAAACTTAGCGCCTCAGATGGAAGATGTAGCAACATCTGTCGGTGTACGTCATCGGGACCTGGAGCAGAATCCTTTGCTAACGCCAGAGAATGGGCGAGCTCGGCTGCTGTAAAAGGTTGGCTGTACGGCTCGGTGCAGTCACTATTAAAATTAAGTGGTACCCGCTCCGCCTTTTCCTTAATAGGCAGGAAGAGAGCGTCATAGCGGGCAGTTTGGCTAGTAGCAGCAAATGTGGTAGCTAGGGCTTCAGCTATGTCCTGCTCGGTGGTGCACATGGAACCGTTGATGGCAAGGCCGGGAATTACCGTCCGGCGATACTTGCCATACATCCGCCGAACAGCTGACCATACTTGTTGGGTAGAGCTGCGCCGGGAAAGCGAAGACACATAGGCTTCGCAAGATTTACGCTTTGCGTTGCGCAGTATAAAGCGTGCACTAGCGCGAGAACGTTTGAAGGCGACGAAGTTCCCTTCCGTCGGGGGCCGCTGAAAAACGCGCAAAGCACGTTTGCGTTCTTTGACAGCCAAACTGCATTCCTCGGACCACCACGGTACAGGGATATGACGTGGTGTAGGTGAACCTCGAGGAATGCTGGATTCTGCAGCGGGCAGGATCGAGCAAGTAAAATATTCAACCATTTCATCGTTGGTGTCGAAACTATCGTCGATGAGGTGTATGAGGGATTTAATTTTCCCCAGTTAGCTTTGAAAATAATCCAGCGAGGATGTCGAGAAGGTACACATTGGCGGCCAGAAAAATGAATGTTAATGGGGTAATGATCACTGCCAAAGAGGTCGGAAAGTACTGACCACTCAAGTAGTGGTACTAATGACGGACTGCAGAAAGAAAGGTCTAGTACGGAATGTGTACCATAAGCGGATGATAGGAATGTCGGGTCACCGGTATTTAGCAGAAGCAGGTCAGACTTATCGAAGATGTCTACGAGGAGGCATCCACGGGCGTCATCAGTGTCTGATCCCCAGAGCGTGTGCTTGGCATTCAAATCTCCCACAAGGAGTAGTGGTGAGGGGAGCTGAGCCAATAGAGCTTGAAGATCACGCTCTGGAACTATACTGAGCAGCGGCAGGTACATGTTGCAGATGGTAAAACTGATGCTCTCCAGCTGTATCCGAACGGCCACAGCTTGCAATGGTGTGGTGAGAGGAACGTTGGCGGCTGAGATGTTAGGCGCCACAAAGGTAGCAACGCCACCGCTTGCACGCATACCTGCAAGAGAGTCGCTTCTAAATGCCGAAAAAGAGAGAAGGTGTAACGAGTGATTGGGATGTAAATGGGTTTCCTGGACTCAAATAATTGATGGTGACCGTTGAGAAACTAAATGTTGTAGGTCTTGAGCACGAGCTCGAAAACCATTGACATTCCACTGGATTATTTCCATAAAGAGTTTTTAACGGGCCGTTTTAACTTTTTTCTTGACTTTGGCTGACTTGGGCCCTACGATTCGAAAATCGTTAGCCTCCTGTGACTCCGCTGATGTTCGGGAGTCAGAACTCCTACGGCTCGTAGAACGAGACCGGGATCTAATAGAGGGCGAGCGACTTTGCGATCTATGCTGTGGTCGGGATCGGTTTTTCACAGTTACTACGGGATTGTTGTTACTCGCTGATGGCTTGGTGTCTGGAGTCTACGGTTAAAACGCAGGTAGTGCTGGATATACAAACAGTCTGAGACGTGGGTTTAACGGCTAGAAAGTCAGTCTGCGTGGATGCGTGGGCGACAGGGACGTGTTGAACAGCAACAGTGGTATTAGGAGTACGGCGAGCTGCTAATGCATATCCAGTAGTAGTAGCAGGCTTTAGCTGTTCGAGGCGCCGTCGTGCCTCTAGAAAAGTTAGGCGTTCCTTTACACGTAGCTCCTGAATACTTCTTTCGTCCATGAATCTAGGGCACTGCCGCGAGCTGGAGGGATGACTACCGCCACAGTTCACGCAACAGGGTGTTCGACTGCAGTTAGGGTCGTCGTGTTTCGGTAGGCCACATTGCTCACAAAGAGCACGATTGGTACATGTAACCTTAGTATGTCCGAACCGCTGACATTGGAAACAGCGCATGGGGTTCGGGACATACTGGCGGACGCTAGCACATTCATAGCCGCAATATATGTATTCAGGTAACTTCGTCCCAGCAAAAGTTAGAAATACCGCACGCAATGGGTACTCCTTGCCATCTTGTTTCCGTGTTAGCCGGTACGCCTGACAAACAAGCTGATCCGAGAGGCAACTTACTATTTCTTCGTTTGCAAGACCATCTAAGCTGGAGGTGGTGACTACTCCTCTACAGGTGTTAAGTGTTTTGTGTGGGGCTACCCGGATAGGGTAGGAGCCCAACAAAGTCGCCTTTTGCTGTTTGCGAGACTGGTCTGCACTGGTGCTCTCTAATAGTAAGCTACCGTCTCGGAGACCCGTTGCGTTTTTGACCGGGCCGCTGATTTTTCAAGTTCACGCTTTATATAAAACGGACTGATATCTTTAAAAGTTTTCCCATCACAAGCCAAAGTCATGATTAAATATGGGTCAATAAAGGAGGTTTTGCGCGGAGACATATTGAAATGGACCCCATGCGGAACCGTCGGCGTCAGCCTGCCATCCGGGGGTTAAACAAAAAAGACACCGAACCTTCACGGTCTGTGCCGTCATGGGGACCCCACCCATGACCGATCTCATTTGTACCTCAGAAAAGCTACCCCTCAATATCCACTGCTTGTCCGTATGGGTAAACCGTTCACCACGCACACCCCGGCTTTATGCCCCTACCACAGGTATAACCGCCTGTGGCTCTCCACTTTAGGCCGCGCTGCGCATAAAGGGCACACGCGGATTCAGGGGACTTGTGGTTGATTACACCGGGGTTCCGTCAGCGGTAACACGTCCGGTCCGTGATACTAACCCAACGGCAACACGGCCGTTGGGAGATTAACACAGACCGGGCCCTCAAGGAGCTACGTGGGTGTACTTGACGGTGTGGACGGGCTCCGCACCTAAGGCTACACATATGACATTAAATTGATATGACATTAAATTCTCCAACATTAAATTCTCCAACTGACTCGTATTTTCCCGGTAAACCACTTCAGGTCATATCGGCACGTTGGCCATAGTAGCACAATGGTAGTGCGGCTGGACGGAAATCAGAAGATCCGTGGTTCAAATCCCGGCTATGGCATTGAATTTTTCAGTCTGACTCTACGTTTCCACAATTTAGCCTACATACGGCCAGTGTGAAGAATCAATTAATTTCCATTTATTGACCTAATAGTGGTTAACTATAAAGCCCGGGCCTTAAAGTACTTACAATGTAGTAAGTCGCCATTAAGGTTGTTGTCGCATGTGTTTATGACAACCTTGAAGTGGTTTACCGGGAAAATACGAGTCAGTTGGAGAATTTAATGTCATGTCGGCACATTGGTCATAGTGCACAATGGTAGTGCGGCTGGACGGAAACCAGAAGATCCATGGTTCAAATCCCGGCTGTGGCATTGAATTTTTCAGTCTGACTCTACGTTACCACAATTGGGTTATCATGTCTGCTAGAGGAGAACAGGGTTTTGTTCTTTTTTTTAAGTACGGGCGGCCCCACACACGCCGCTCCCGGTGACGATCGTCTGCCTGGAGGCTACATCGACTCTCCATGCCCATGCGGTTAGTAACCTAACATGCAGCTAATGGGGAATGGTGCTGTAATGTTAATATACGTGCATTAGCATGCAAAATGGAGATTTGTTTGTTATTTTCGGGTACTGCTAAAGCACCCCGGTTAGTGTCGGTTAATTCTACTCTTGCTAGCATGGAGACCATACTAGCGCGTCTGTTGGCTTTACGGGTGGCAGCCATGACAGAGGCCTGACTGACACCGGCAGTTAGTACGTGCATAAGGAATTAGTGAACAGGGATGCAGATTAGAGCTACGGCTTAACATTAGATAAGATGAAGGTGATATAATGTCTAAACGAAATGGTTATGTTGCGTGGGTTTTACCTTCGGTAGCCGCCCAGTGTTGTGTTGTCCAGTTGTAATTGTAGACGTCCTGTATGGTGGAGTGTATCTGAAACTATGGAATATGTGATTATATTAGGTGTTCAATGGTACAAGTCAGTTGAGGTATTCCAGGACCTCTTCGGGAGTTGTTTCGTTTGGTATGTTTCGGTTAAATACTGAGAGGGGTCGTTTGTGTCTGTTGGTGGCAGTCTGATATTGCCCTAATTCTTGTATTAGTGGGTTTGAGTTCTTGGCACAGTTGGTGTATAGGTCGGCCGCAAGCTTTTTAATAAATTGTTCTACAGTATGCATGTGTAGGAGTTTGGAGGGAGCGATGAATGGTACTTTAGCTATGGTTCGCAATATTTTGTTCTGCATTGTTTGTAGTGTGTGTAGATGGGATTTGGCTGCGTAACCCCAGACAGGTGCTGCGTATGTGAAGTTCGGTCTGACTGGAGTTTTATACAGGGTAAGGCGCAAGTTAAATTGGAGGGTGGAGCTGTAATTTATGATGGGGTATAGTTTACGCAATTGAGCACCGGTCTTGTGCCGGACATTCTGAATATGTTTTGCCCAGGTTAGGCCTTTGTCCATCGTAACACCCAGGTAGGTGACTGTGTCCTTGCAGTTAATGGGGGTGCCAAAAAGATGTAGAGGGGGATGGGTTCTAATTTTCTCTCTGTGTTTTACTCGTTTGGTAAAGATGATTGCTCGGGTTTTGCCCGCGTTGAATTTCATTCTCCACTGTGTGGACCATTGCTCAAGCGATTTAAGGGCGTGCTGTAGTCGCGCAGAGATGAACTTTTTGTCGCCAGATTGAGCCATAAGGGCAGTGTCGTCGGCATAAAATGAGAGTTTAATATTGTCAGTTTTAGGGATATCATTCATGTAAATGCAGAAGAGGGTCGGACCCAGTACACTTCCCTGAGGGACTCCGGCCTGAATTGATCTTAGGGTGGAAGAATGGTTATTGACGCAAGAATAAAAGGTTCTTCTGTGCAAGTAGTTTTGTATAAGTTTGATGGCCGTGTCTGGAAAATGGAAATGGCTGAGTTTTCCGAGTAAGCCAGTATGCTTGCAGTAAGCCTGTTGAACTCTCGTTCCATGTTCAGGAACACAGCGCCCGTGCTCTTGCGGATGTTGAAACCGGATGTGATATGTTCTGTAGTGCTGAGGAGTTGTAGTGTTGTTGAATGTTGTGTACGGAAACCGAATTGCTCTTTAATGAGAATGTTGTGTTTCTTCAGATGAGAGTTGAGGCGCTTGAGGATTACCTTTTCTAGGAGTTTGCTGAGTGTGTTGAGTAGACTGATGGGTCTGTAGTTTGCGGGCTTGGAAGTGTCCTTTTTGGGTTTCGGAATATGTTGTATTCTTGCTGTTTTCCAGGATTCAGGAAACACGCCACTATGGAGTGTGTCGTTAAGGATATTCGTCAGAGCCTGAAGGGCTAGTGGTGTTAGATGCTTTAAAGCAATGTTTGGTATGCGGTCAGGTCCAGGGGCTATCTTGTTATGCAAGTGCTTGATTAACCAGGCAAGTTCAGCTGGATTGGTCTTGCGTAGTCGATCGTGGGTCTGTCTGTTTCTGAGGTCAGATGTGAGGGCTTCCGTTTCTGCAACAAAGACCGGGTTTTCCGGCGGAGAATTTGGGATTAGAGTGTCTTGAAGAACATCCGCAAGAGCCTCCGCCTTAGCCTCGTCAGAGAAGGCGATCTGTTTATTGTGATGAAGGGGAGGGATCAAGGTGGGTTCTCTTACCAGTGCTTTACCTATTCGCCAAACCGACTGGTTATCACAGTCTAGGTTTGTTAGTGTAGCATTCAACTGTTCTGTTGTGTGTTACACTGTGCGTTCACGTACGGCTTGGTTAAGTCGACGGAGTTCGTCTTGGTAACTTTGGTGTCGTGTGCGTTGCCAAGCACGCCTGGCCCTATTACGTTTGGCTGTCACCTGTTTGAGATCTAGAGGAGGGGCAGGGCACGGTCAACCGGGGGTGGTGATTGGTGCTGCTTTTGAGATTGCGAATGATAGTGTTTTCCAGGTGTTCTGTAGCGTCCTCAAACTCCGCGCTGGTGATGATGTCGGGTAAGTTAAGCTGTTCAGTGATTGTGTTAGAGAAGAGGTGCCAGTCCGTCTTATTGAAGTTATGTCTGGGAACTTTTGGGATGTGGGCGAGATTTCCGCTAACAGTGATTACTACAGGTATGTGGCCAGAGGAGAGGTCATTGATTGTCAGGAGTTCGATCGGTGTGGTGACATTTCGCGCTATGACAATGTCAAGGACGTCCGGTTGGGCATTCCGGGCATGAGGCACATACGTGGGCTCATCCGGTGCATATATGTGCGGTTTTTGTATTGTAAGAGTTTACTCCCTGGAGTGCTGGACACACGGCTGTTCCAGAGAGGGTGTTTGCAGTTAAGGTCGCCTGCTAGGAGCACCTGCGGTGATGGTGGTGTAGGGCGTCAATGTCATTAATGTCTATGTCACCAGGGGGGTTGTATGCGGCCACCACCAGGGCACGGAGGTTGTCGACGCAAATATGAATGCCTGTGGCTTCGAGTCTGTGGAGGTTGGGAAGGTGAGTTAAGTTATGTTCAACATCTCTTTTAACTGCTATTGCGATGCCGCCACCGCGGCGGTTCCTGTCATTACGGTAGACCGGTAACCCGGAAAATTTAGTCTGTCAGTATTGTTGAGGTGGGTTTCAGTGATTAGGGCTATGTCAGATTTGTGTTTTCGCATGAATTCAATACATTCGGCTTTCCGGCGGCGTATCCCATGTGCATTCCAGGTCATAATCCTAAAAGTGCGCTTAGTCGTCATCAGGTTGGTCTTGGGCTTTATGAGAATGAATATCGGTCAGCAGCATTAATTTTTCTGGCCGGCAAACAGTTGAAAGAAGTCAGCGTTCTGCATAATTATTAGATTAGAGTTTGTTGGTTGAGCTTCCAGTTCTCTCAACACGCGGATTGCCCTGGTACGGGCAGACTCCCAGGACACAGAGTTTTTCCCCATTGCCTGGAGAAGGGAAGCGGAAGCAAGCGGGAAGGCAGAAGCCTTCCCGTCGTTGTTACTGGACTGCGTTGTGGCAGAGATGGGAAGATTACGACTGGCAGATTGCTTGGGAGGGTTGGTTTTGGGATCCCTACTGCGTTGGTTTGCTGTGAACGTGAACACAGCAGGTTCTTGAAGTCTGGGTTTGTGGGTAGGAGCCGGCATATTAGATGCCTGCGGGACTTGGTATGGCTTAGCTGTAGGGTTAAGGCGGGAGTTGCGGCTAAGCAAGACCGCTGCTTGTTGCCGGTAGACCGGGCAGGAGCGCCAACGCGCACCGTGTCCGGTCAACCAGCAGAGTGCACACTTTCGTAACTGGGGAGGGGCATTGCAGTCCATGGATTTGTGGTTGCCAGTGCACTTAGAGCATACCAGGACCTTACTTAGGCACTGGCTCTCCACCTGCATAAGTAGCTGGCACCTATTGCACTGAGGTGGAATTTGGGGGGGGGGGTAGTCTTCTATTTTTACTCTGAAATGGAGGATATCAGAGACTTTCCGGAGTGCGTCTCTATCTTCTTCAGTGCGCACCTCCACCATGTAAAGGGGAAGGAGAGTTCGCAGCCTGTTCATCCTCCTGAGTTGGGTAACCTTAATAGGATTGATGTACAACTCCGTTAGATGAATTTGAATATCGTTTTCGGCCTTCTCAGCCTAAAACGGCTTGATCACCAGCTTGTGCGTGCGCTCCCCCGCGCCTCTGGTCATGCTGACGCAGACCTTCCGCGATTGGAGGAAGAGCACAAAAGCCTGGTAATCAGCTGACGTACGCATCCGTGCCATTAAATCACCTGAGAGAGGGGCGCTATTGATGATGTACCCTTGGTTCCGATGCTCACTATCGAAATCTCTCATGAGCCCGGTTATCTGGGAGGAGTGCTGTTTGCTTATGTACAGCGGGGGTTCGAGTCTATTGTTCACTGCAGCAGCGTAGCTTCCCGCTGGGCTCGCAATGCCACTAGCCGGAGGCTGATTGGCCGCTGTAGGGGTAGAGGGGGGAGTTTTGGCGATGCGCAGCCTGACGCTCTCGACCGGTGATTCTACCGTTCCTGCTCGAGTGTGAGGCCGAGGAGAATGACGCCGATGGGGATGAAATGGAAGGAATGTGATCCGGGGAAGCAGATCTGAGGCTTTCATTATCTGATCCTATATCACCTAAGTTTGGGCCCTTGTTGTGAGCCTCGCTCCTAGTGAGGAATACCATTTTCGATCTTCTATCTCTAAGTGGGTGTTAAAATTACTGATAGAATAGTAAGAAGAAGAATGTTGCAGAGTACTATTGGGTTTTAACGCTCTTAACGTGAGAAAGTAGGGGAGGGGAGCTAAGAGCTAGATAGTAAAGAGGAAGGAAGTGGAACGTAATAGAGGTAGCTTGTAGGTGCGAATAAGCTCGAACGCAAGAGGGCCGGAGCACGTAATGCCACCTTTGTATACCGTTTGCCGAAAGGAAACGTTGGCTATGCCCTTTGCGTTCTGCCTAGCAAGACTACTAAACCTTACCGCACCAGTAGTAGTTACGCTCGCGGAGAAAGGTCCCTTTCCTGCCGCCGTCTCTGCTTTGCTGCGTTGCTTCAGGCCTGGAGACTGCTCCACCGGTGATCCTTTCTAGTCGAAGTCCCACGCTGGAATGGTTTTGTTCCAAACGCCTGTGTACTATTTGAGATCCTACAATAACGTGGATATCACTTCCATAGTAAGAATTTAACTTAGTTTGTAAGAGCTGCAATAACGGCTTCGAGAGTGAGATTTGTTTTTAGACAGCTTGCGCAGTATACTCCCTTCTCGTAATCTTAGGTGTGTGACGCACTGTAGCGATAGGTGCACTATACCCACTACAGTTGTTACTCATCCCTACCGCGCATGATTTTCTGTCAAGATAAAGTGATACGTCTATAAGTGTTTTCGTTTGGTGACCACAAGGGAACTCTCTGCATCACTCTGACGCAATCAGCAATGCACTCTTAATGTATTTACTTATTGATTTACTTCATCCACCGTCTGTCAATCCGTCCATCCATCCATGTACTCATTCATTGTTCCATTCACTCATTCTTTCACTTTTTATACTTTTTACTTCTCTGCTACCTCATTATGTACGAGGTTGGCCATGGTGAGAGTAGACGTCTCAGTGTAATGTGTCTGCCCTAACATTTAAGAGCTACCGGGTTCGCATCTTAATTAGGGTTACTTACTGGTAAGTGTTTTTTCCCAGATATACGTTTATCATAAAAATACAAATGTCGTATACCTAATTCTAAAGGTCTCAGGCTCAATTTCCCGTTATCGGCTTTACGGCACACCAGAAAGATTTTAGCATAAATGGAGTAACAAGCAGTGGCGTATATTATGGGCTATCAAAGCTATCACTGAAGCCCATGTCTAAAGTAAACTAGAAATTAGGAAGCAATATTAATAATGATTGCAATACCAGACAGTTTCCTCCATTAAGAATTAGTGTGTAGGGTGGACTATCTCTCTTTCCCCATCACTGAACAGAGGGGCAAGTAGAGCTTCGGAAGCTACTGTTGTAGCCTTCTCTCGGTAAAGAGCAGTGAGGGACGAGGGGGAGGAATGCAGGATTCAACATGCCAAGGCTTCGGAACCTTACATCGCGAGACTCATACGAGATTCTCCGAAATGTACCGTACGAACACGACTGGCTTTGGAATTCCGCATAGCACGTGGAGTTAAGGGAAAGAAAGAGCGTGTTTTCAATTATTGTGTGATTGTCACGGTCCTCAACAACCGTATTGGTATTGTTTATTTCATAGTGTAGGTACAATGTACCAAGACAGTTGCTAGCGCTAATTCTTCGAAATGAGTAAAGAAAGCGTAATTAAACAATTAGTGCAAAGACCATTCTGGTAGTTTAAATACCAGGATAAGTTAGAGATAAAACAGCGAAGGTGTACTCCAGCTCTTCCGAAATTGCAGTGTGAACAGAAGGAAAAAGATAAGGACCCTTATAAAAGTTATTTTAACTGATTTTAATCTTTCCTTCTACCACTGCAAGTGCAGAAAGGAGTTTTTCAGCCTTGAAACGAATAAAATCTCATTAACGTGCAACACAAGGACAACTTCGTCTCAGTAAGTTGGCTCTTCTATCGATGGGAAGAGACATTCTTATTTCATTGAGAAGACATAAAGAGGAACTGTTTTTTGATAGTGTCACAACAGTTTACCTACAAAGAAAGACGGCTGGAATTCATGTATATATAAACAAGTATGTCAAATTGTTTGTTTTCCTTTTTAATTGTTTTAACAGCTTGTTTCAAGAAAAGTTGATTTAAATACATTGTGAAGCTAACATTTAATCAACAATCTCTTATTGTCGGGATCTGGTAGGCCTAGTGATAGCCCGAGTCACAATTCCAGTATACGTCACTGGTACCAAGTATACTGGAATGACAGCTGAACTGTAGGCACAATCATTCTGCTTCTGATAAATGTCCCACCTATTGTTAGTCACTGTGTTGTTTAAGTATTCTCATATGACCAGTGTATGTTCTATTTAAGAGTTAGCAAGTAATGTAGAAACTGACAAAACCTAAATAAATGCGATGGAACGTAGTAAACTCGGCTGGAGGGAAAGTCTTAATTGATAGCTCCTATAACTCTTCAGTTACGGCTGATTTAAAATTATGCGAGATTAATTCTTTAAAAAAAAATGAAAAAAAAAACATTTCCCAAATCATAATCTCCTGAATATTCGTACTAAAATTCCGTTTTTTAAAATAAACACTGTATACAAATTCTTAATAAGAATCCTTAGTTATTAGACGAAAACAATTCTTTGCAATTCTCAAAACGTATAACGGCTTTATCCGAAATTCCCTTAATTCAGTCTAATCAGACAGAGAAGATACGGAATAATAAACTGATAGGTGATTCGTCTTGCTAAAAGCTATTTTAGTACTCATTTATTGACAGATTGATAGGACGAAAATACAGTAGGTTTTAACATGAGTCAAAGCTTTAAGAGTTGGTTGCTGTGCGATTGCCGGGAAATGCCCTTCTCAGTATGGCCAAGACAAAAAGGACCTGTTTGAGACGAAAGATATTTTAAAACAGAAGTTTTCTTAAAAACCTAGCTCTACTTATATAGAATTAATGGTCACAGTTTGAACAAATTTGTTCGGAAACTTCATCACTTGGAATTGTTTGTATGTTAAATATACTGTAAAGATCGTTTTTCACAAAATAAGCTTTAAGCATAGCTTGAATGATGTCATACTTAACATATTTAAGCTATCCAGCTGAATACGCAGCTACTGGAGATCACAATGTTGTGAAGATTAATAGTAAAGGGGAAAACAACTGAGGGTAGCCATAGTAGGTACATCTCGTATATTCTATCTCACGCTAGTTCAATCCTGCTGTAAGCAACAACTCAACTCACCACGTGTTAGACGCTAGATTAGATTAGTGAGTGAGTGAGTGAGTGAGTGAGTGAGTGAGTGAGTGAGTGAGTGAGTGAGTGAGTGAGTGTGGTGTTTAAGGGCCCGTCGACAACAAGGTCATTTGGGCCCCAAGTCAACACTAAAAACCTAAAAACTATAAAAACTCAGTTAAAAGGTAAAATACAATTAAAACACTCAACTATTAAAAGCACATTAAAATCATCCCAGTACTAAAAATTTAAAATCTCTAAAAGCAATAGATATAAAACACAAGTCATACTTGTTTATTAAAACCAATTTTAAAAATAAACCGCAGTGCCTTATCCACGGCCACTGGGTCGTCACCTAAAATA
Organism: Mantis religiosa; assembly: GCA_030765055.1. NCBI lineage: Eukaryota > Metazoa > Arthropoda > Insecta > Mantodea > Mantidae > Mantis > Mantis religiosa. The sequence continues at coordinate 143,245,665 of CM060959.1, read as the reverse complement.
CTGAGCAAGTTAGCTCCCAAGCCCAAAGACTGGCGAACGCGGGCGTACTGTGGGCAATCGAGTAAAATATGCCGCACAGTGAGGCGTACGGCACACGGAGCACACACTTGGGCCGGTTCCCCTCTCAACAAATGACCATGAGTAGCTCGTGTGTGCCCAATTCTCAGCCGGGTGAGTATCACCTCGGCTCGCCGGTTATCCCTGCAGGAAGTTAGCCAGGGTCGTACGCTCTCTTTAATTGCCCGGAGTTGTGTGCCTTGTAAAGCTGTCCAGGAGTGCTGCCAAGCAGAGAAGAGTTGGCGACGAAAATAACGTTGCACATCCTGGTATGGCACAGTAGTTGTTAAACTCCAGGGCAAACGGCAAGCTGACTTTGCAGCCGCGTCCGCCTCCTCGTTCCCGGTAATCCCCACATGGCCTGGGGTCCAAGTAAAAACAAAATTGTACCCGCGCCTGAGCATTTGCGAGATCTGGGCCTGTATTTTTAAAACGAGGGTCTGAGCGGCAGTGTGCTGTTGCAAGGCCTGAAGCGCACTCAGAGAATCAGTGCAGACAATAAAAGAGCCAGGAGCTAACTTGCAAATAAAAAGGAGCAAATAGAAGATGGCATACAGTTCTGCGGAAAAAACTGAAGTGGAGTCCAGAAGGCGAAATGTATGAGCCTCACCGTTAATGAAGAATGTGCACCCCGTAGCGCTACGCAACTGAGAACCGTCTGTAAAGACCGGAACATAGTTAGGGTAACGGCTCAGCAATTCGGCAAAAAGTTGTTGGAACACCGAATGTGGAGTAGCGAGTCTAGGGTTGCTTGAAAGAGCGAGATCGAACACCGCACGATCGAGCTGCCATGCAGGATAAGGGCAGATGGACGACCTCTCCACGCGAGGCATTCGGAGGCCATGGGAATGTAGGAGATCCCGAAATCTTATTCCCACGGGGCGAGTCCGAGAACCAGGGCGCATATAACGGTGGACTAAATCTGGACACAGAACTGGTTTAAAACAAGGATGATTGGGATGACTTGCCAACTTTGAAACGTATGAGCAGAGTAACAGCGAGCGACGAATATGGAGTGGAGGTTCGCCTGAGTCTGCATACAGGCAGTCAACTCGACTGGTGCGGAAAGCTCCTGTGGCAAGGCGGATGCCAGTGTGATGCACGGTGTCTAAAAGGCGAAGTTTAGAGGCGGTCGCTGCGCCATAAATAAAACTGCCATAGTCCAGCTTGGACCGAACCAGAGAGCGGTACAGCCTCAACATTACCGTGCGATCGCCCCCCCAAGATGCTCCAGATAATACCTTTAGCACCCGAAGAGAACGATCGCAAGAGGCTCGAAGGTGACGAATGTGGTGTTCCCAATTGAGTTGTCGGTCCAAGTAGAGGCCCAAGAACTTCAGGTGCGAGACAAATGGCAGGGGTGTGCCGTTCAAATAAAGATCAGGAGGCGGGTGAATACCTCGTAGGCGGTGAAAGTGGATACACTGCGTCTTCGCAGCTGAAAAACGGAAGCCGGTTTGAAGCGCCCAAGCTGCTAGCTGGGTAATGGTCAGCTGCAGTTGGCGCTCAATGTGATCTATGTTGGCAGACCTATAATAGATTGCGAAGTCGTCAACATAGAGGGATGATGGAATTCCACTTCGAACGGCACTAGTGATGCCGTTAATCGCTACGGCGAAAAGGGTGACGCTCAAAATCGACCCTTGAGGTATACCGTTCTCCTGTATCCGCTCCTGGGATATCGTTTTTCCTATGCGCACACGAAAACGGCGAAGTTTTAAAACATTGCATAAAAACTCGGGTAGATGACCACGCATACCGTAACTATGAAGGTTACGGAGTATGCCGTACCGCCAAGTGGTGTCATAGGCCTTCTCCAGGTCGAGGAACACCCCCACGGCGTGCTGTTTCAGTAGAAACGCATCGGAAATATACCCCTCAAGGCGTGTTAGATTATCGACACTTGAGCGATGGCGACGAAAACCGCATTGCAAGTAGGACAGATGGTTATGTTTTTCTAGCCACCAATTTAACCGAGCGTTTACCATTCGCTTGATTGTCTTACAGATGACACTCGTCAGGCAAATGGGGCGGTAGCTAGATGGAAGCGTGCGGTCCTTTCCGGGTTGAGGGATGGGGATGACAATACCCTCTCGCCAGGAGGAAGGGAAAACTCGCTCATGCCAAATGCGGTTATAGATGTTTAACAGGAAACATAGCGCCTCAGATGGAAGATGTAGCAGCATCTGTCGGTGTACGTCATCGGGACCTGGAGAGGAATCCTTTGCTAACGCCAGAGAATGGGCGAGCTCGGCTGCGCTAAAGGGTTGGTTGTAAGGCTCGGTGCAGTCACTATTAAAATTAAGTGGTACCCGCTCCGCCTTTTCCTTAATAGGCAGGAAGAGAGCATCATAGCGGGCAGTTTGGCTCGTGGCAGCAAATGTGGTAGCTAGGGCTTCAGCTATGTCCTGCTCGGTGGTGCACATGGATCCGTTGATGGCAAGGCCGGGAATTACCGTCCGGCGATACTTGCCATACATCCGCCGAACAGCTGACCATACTTGTTGGGTAGAGCTGCGCCGGGAAAGCGAAGACACATAGGCTTCGCAAGATTTACGCTTTGCGTTGCGCAGTATAAAGCGTGCCCTAGCGCGAGAACGTTTGAAGGCGACAAAGTTCCCTTCAGTCGGGTGCCGCTGAAAAACGCGCAAAGCACGTTTGCGTGCTTTGACTGCCAAACTGCATTCCTCAGACCACCATGGTACAGGGATACGCCGTGGTGTAGATGAACCTCGAGGAATGCTGGATTCTGCTGCGAGCAGGATCGAGCAAGTAAAATATTCGACCATTTTGTCGATGGTGTCGAAACCGTCATCGATAAGGTTTATCAGGGAATGGAATTTTCCCCAATTAGCTTTGGAAATAATCCAGCGAGGATGTCGAGAAGGTACACATTGGCGGCCAGAAAAATGAATGTTAATGGGGTAATGATCACTGCCAAAGAGGTCGGAAAGTACTGACCACTCAAGTAGTGGTACTAATGACGGACTGCAGAAAGAAAGGTCTAGTACAGAATGTGTACCATAAGCGGATGATAGGAATGTCGGGTCACCAGTATTTAGCAGAAGCAGGTCAGACTTATCGAAGACGTCTACGAGGAGGCATCCACGGGCGTCATCAGTGTCTGATCCCCAGAGCGTGTGCTTGGCATTCAAATCTCCCACAAGGAGTAGTGGTGAGGGGAGCTGAGCCAATAGAGCTTGAAGATCACGCTCTGAAACTATACTGAGCGGCGGCAGGTACATGTTGCATATGGTAAAACTGATGCTCTCCAGCTGTAGCCAAACGACCGCAGCTTGCAATGGTGTGGTGAGAGGAACGCTGGCGGCTGAGATGTTAGGCGCCACTAAGGTAGCAACGCCACCGCTTGCACGCATACCTGCAAGAGAATCGCTTCTAAATGCAGAGAAAGACTGAAGGTGTAACGAGTGATTGGGATGTAAGTGGGTTTCCTGGAGACAAATAATTGATGGTGACCGTTGAGAAACTAAATGTTGTAGGTCTTGAGCACGAGCTCGAAAACCATTGACATTCCACTGGATTATTTCCATAAAGAGTTTTTAGCGGGCCGTTTTAACCTTTTTCTTGACCTTGGCTGATTTGGGCCCTACGACTCGAAAATCGTTAGCCTCCTGTGACTCCGCTGATGTTCGGGAGTCAGAACTCCTACGGCTCGTAGAACGAGACCGGGATCTAATAGAAGGCGAGCGACTTCGCGATCTATGTGGTGGCCGGGATCGGTTTTTCGCCTTTACTACGGGATGGCTGTTACCCGCTGATGGCTTGGTGGCTGGAGTCTGTACGGCTGAAGCGGAGGCTGTGCTGGTGGATATACAAACAGTCTGAGACGTGGGTTTAGCGGCTAGAAAGTCTGTCTGCGTGGATGCGTGGGCGACAGGGACGTGTTGAACAGCAACGGTGGTATTAGGAGTACGGCGAGCTGCTGATGCATACCCAGTAGTAGTGGTAGCAGGCTTTAGTTGTTCAAAGCGCCGTCGTGCCTCTGGAAAAGTCAGGCGTTCTTTTACACGTAGCTCCTGAATACTTTTTTCGTCCATAAATCTAGGGCACTGTCGCGAGCTGGAAGGATGACTACCGCCACAGTTTACGCAACAAGGTGTTCGAGTGCAGTTTGGGTCTTCGTGTTGCGCCAGGCCACATTGCTCACAAAGAGCAGGATTGGTACACGTGACCTTAGTATGTCCGAACCGCTGACATTGGAAACAGCGCATGGGGTTCGGGACATACTGGCGGACGCTAGCACGTTCATAGCCGCAATAGATAAATTCAGGTAACTTATTTCCAGCAAAAGTTAGAAACACGGTACGTAAGGGGTATTCCTTGCCATCTTGTTTTCGGGTAAGCCGGTACGCCTGACAGACAAGTTGATCAGAGAGGCAACTTACTATCTCTTCATTAGCAAGACCATCTAAACTGGAGGTGGTGACTACTCCTCTGCAGGTATTGAGCGTTTTGTGTGGGGCTACCCGGATAGGGTAGGAGCCCAACAAAGACGCTTTTTGCAGTTTTTTAGATTGGTCCGCTGTTGTGGTCTCTAATAGTAAGCTGCCGTCTCGGAGACGAGTAGCGTTTTTCACAGGGCCACTGATTTTATCGAGTTCACGTTTTATGTAGAACGGACTTATATCTTTAAAGGTTTTGCCATCACATGCCAAGGTCATCACTATAAAAGGGTCGGTGAATGAGGTTTTGCGCGGATGCATTTTGAATAGGACCCCCATCCGGAACCGTCGGTGTCAGCCTGCCATCCGGGGGTTAAAGAAAGAAAGACACCGAATCTTCATGATCTGTGCCGTCATGGGGACCTCACCCATGACCGATCTCATTTGTACCTCAGAAAAGCTACCCTTCAAAATCCACTGCTTGTCCGTATGGGTAAACCGTTCACCACGCACACCCCGGCTTTATTCCCCTACCGCAGGAATAACCGCCTGTGGCTCCCCACTTTAGGCCGCGCTGCGTATAATAGGCACACGCGGATTCAGGGGACTTGTGGTTGATTACACCGGGGTTCCGTCAGCGGTAACACGTCCGGTCCGTGATACTAACCCAACGGCATAACGCGGCCGTCGGGAGATTAACACAGACCGGGCCCTCAAGGAGCTACGTGGGTGTACTTGACGGTGTGGACGGGCTCCGCACCTAAGGCTACACATAGGGGCAGTGCGAAGGGTACGCTCAACCTTCACTTTTGAGACCTCCGGAGAGCACACATGTCGGAAGCCGCGCTGAAAACCGTGGAACAGGACCACGGAGATAGGAGAGATCCCTGCTGGTGAGACAGGAGTTATAAACCTAAGACCTTACGTGCTAATAATAATAATAAAAACTAGAAGAGGAAGAGTGTGATGCTTACTGACCAGCAGTAACTCAACGTGGCACAGTTGATGGAGCTGAGGGGGATGAAATGAGGGTGAGTTGCTAGGGACCCCGGGTTCGCCAATCCCGTACCTACCGTAGTAGGTCCCTGGGGGAGAATACCAGAGCCTCTTCTGCCAGTTTTCGGGGTTACTGATGGGCCTTCTCGGCAGCCGTAGCGGTCGTGGGTACACTAAGTCCCCACCGTACATCACCCCATCAGTCAGTCCCCTACTTCCTGTTGCCCACCCCTCGGGACGAGGACCACAGAGGTTGGATTTTGAGGGGCGCTAGATTAGATTAGATTAGATTACATTAGATTGATTTGCGTTCAGTAGGTTCACTTGTAGCCAGAAAAGGCTGTGAAAATTGAACAGGTCCAGAAGTATAAAGTTTAATAGCATATATATGTACAAAAGTTAACATAAGACACATATTATAGTACACAGGCAATATGAACAACAATATGGAAAACAAAGCAGGGATAATTATATCTATATATATGATACAAAATGAAACACTTTTTAAACCAGCTTTCACTTGGCTTATGCTAGTACGTCTCAACCTTTTTGCAATGGATACCATTCTTGTTATTTATTAAATACATATAGATTAAAAATAAACTTTCAGCTTGCATCAAATATTTATAAGTAATGATTTGTCATTGGAATAGTTAAATACTACTTATAGAGCTACATAAGCATTATCAGGATAATTTGTCATTCAGATATTCTTGTACAGAATAAAAAGATTTTGAGCAAAGGTACTCTCTAACAGCTTTCGTAAAGCACCGAAATTATCAACTTTTTCTTTAAGAACATTAGGAAGTGCGCCAAATATTTTGATAGTTTCATAATACACACCTTTCTGGAAGCAAGAAAGTTTAGCACTGGGATAATGGATATTATACTTCTGTCTAGTGTTTATTTTGTGAATTACATTATTTGTTGCAAATAAGGCACGATTGCATACAAAGAATTTTAGGATCGAGAATACATACATGCAAGGAAGCGTTAGTATCTTCAATCTTGTAAAAAGATCTTTACAGGAGCATCTGGTGTGGGTGTTAGTAATGATTCTTATAACCCTCTTTTGCATAAGAAATATTTTTTACTTTCTACTGAGTTGCCCCAAAATAATATTCCATATTCCATAATAGAGTTAAAGTATGCATAATAAACTAATTTAAGTGTGTCAATAGAAGTCATATTAACCAGCTCTCGGATAGCATAACAGGCAGAGCTAAGTTTAGGTACATGCACGCAAAACTAATATATAGCAGCGATAACTTCTAGATAATAAATAAATAGAGTTGGGTTACACATTACCTTATTAAATTTGTGAGTTCGTTCATTTCTGAAGAAAAAAAAAATAGTCATTAACTTTACTGTGTATAGCACTTTCCGTAAAATCGACGTAGTTCTCCACGCGCTGTTTGCATTTACCCGACTTTCGCGCTGTTCTTAGAGTTCCGGATGCTTGCTGTTCCATTCCAACTCTACGTACCTACACTACTTTCGGAAACACCAAGGAGATCAGCGAGTTTCTTTCTCAATGTTTCATAGACAATTCCGTATTTCTATCTTTAAGCACAGTAAAACAATGCGCATCATTCGCCTCCTGCCACTTTTTAAAGGTTTGCCTGGATTGTGTTTCATTTCACTGAAGCACAGGCCTGCTCTATGATGAAAACTTACTGATTTTAAATTGCATGTATTACTCCAGCGTTGAGTCGTCAGGTGACCAGCGCTGTGATCGTCTCTTATGGGGTCTTATCTGTTTGATTAGAAGAGTGAAATACTAGTAAGTTGATGTACAGTAAGTTACGAAACATAAATGGAGCGATTGGAAGTTGTGTGTGTGTCTATATGATAGGTTTTCTCGCGCCTGCCGGTGTATTACGCATTGTAGTCCAGAAGACATGCTTAGATCTGAACAGACATCTGAACAACTTGAGAAGGGTAAACATCTGTGTTGCGAATTTCTTCCGATACGCTTTCTCGTTTTGCCATGGAACACAAGTGATCTTGGGCTTGTGAGGTTCGGCAGATGTAAATACCTACAGTGATACGAGGGCTATCCAGAAAGTAGATTACGTTTTCGTCTGTTTCCGCTAGGGGCGGGGCTAGCGCGGCCATCTTGGGGTCAGAGCGTTGCGCAGCTCAGTCGGCATCTAGCCGTGCTAGTGAGAGGTTCGTGCTGTGCTCCGTTCAGATACTGTGACGGTTTGAAATGTCTGCGTTAATTGAAAATCCCGCGAGGTGCGTGCAGTAATAAGGTTTCTGACTGCAAAAAACTGTAAACCGATAGAAATCTATCGGCAGCTTTGTGAAGTGTATGGGGACAACATTATCACTGAAGGTGGAGTGCGTCAGTGGGTCATCAGATTTAAAAATGGCCGAACCAATGTTCACGACGAAGATCGAAGTGGGAGACCCAGCATAGTGACTGCCGAACTTGTCGAAAAAGTCGATGCTAAAGTCCGTGAAAATCGAAGGTTCACAATAACGGAACTTTCTTTGAGTTTTCCACAAATTTCGCGAAGTTTGTTGCACGAAATCATCAGCGAAAAGCTTGGTTACCACAAGTTTTGTGCAAGTTGGATTCCAAAAATCTTGACAGAGGACCACAAAAATCAGCGAATGGCTGCAGCGTTGAACTTTTTGGACGTTTACCATAAGGATGGTGACTCTTTACTCGATCGCATCGTTACTGGTGACGAAACATGGATGAAACACGTGAACTGTGAAACGAAATTGCAATCAATGCAGTGGGGGCACACAAGTTCTCCCCAAAAAGACCATGAAATGCATGCAAACAATGTCGGCAAGGAAGATGATGGCGACTGTTTTTTGGGACAGGAAAGGTGTGATTTTGGTGGACTTCCTGGAAAGAGGCACTACAATAAACTCTCAAAGGTATTGCCAAACTCTCCAAAAACTCAGAAGAGCCATTCAAAACAAGCGCAGAGGAATGTTGAGCTCTAAGATCTTGTTGATTCACGACAACGCCCGGCCCCACACGGCAAATGTCACTCGTGAAGTTCTTGAATCTTTTAAGTGGGAGTTGTTTCCTCATCCGCAGTACAGTCCCGACCTGGCACCGAGCGACTTCTACCTATTCCCAGCAATGAAGAAGTGGCTGGCTATGCAGCGTTTTGATGACGACGCACAGCTGCAAGAAGAGGTAACGAAGTGGTTGAAGGCGCAGGCATCGAATTTTTCGACGAAGGAATTTCCAAGCTCATACATCGCTACGATAAATGCCTTAATTTGAATGGTGACTATGTCGAAAAGTAGTATTTGAGTGTGGCTTTCATCTGTATATAATAAAATTTGTTTCCTATACTTTGTTTACTTTTTATTCCAAAACGTAATCTACTTTCTGGATAGCCCTCGTAAATATCAGAGGAAACTCCACACTATAAACAATAACATCTTAATCAGCATTCAACTAGATACAGACCTCGTTGTGAGAGCGCTGCCTGGTATAGAACTGCAAAAATATTATATAATAGCATTTTATATTCGCAGTATATAGTATACAGAACACATCTATGTGGTTTGTGAAGCAGAAGGATAAAATGTGGGGCTATTACGTTTATAAGAATCGAAATATTTGCATACTTAAATAAGACCTGAACCTTTCCTAGCAACGGATATGCTCAAGTTGTTCTCGGCAAGCAAACCAGTCTTGTTCAGTAATACGAATTTTGATGGTGTATTGTCTTTGCTTATATGAGGTACGTCCAGAAAGTAAGTTCTTTTTGAAAATAAAATTAAATTGTGTACATAAATAGAAAAATTATTTATTGCACAAAATTCTATAACTCTTAAACTACTTTTCCACATAACAGCCCAAATTTTGCAGGCATTCGTCATAGCGAGGCACAAGTTTTTGTATACCTTCTTCATAGAAGTTTGCCGCCTGTGTCTTCAACCAGTTAGAAACATTTTCTCTCAGCTCTTCGTCATTGTTGAAGTGTTGACCGCCAAGGAAAGATTTGAGATGCAAAAACAGGTGAAAGTCGCTAGGAGTGAGGTCAGGATTGTAGGGGTGGTCAAACACGACTCAGCCAAATCCCTGTAGGATGTTTTCCGTCGCATTTGGAGTGTGTGGTCGTACATTGTCGTGAAGAAACACAACACCTTTTGACATCCCAAATTTGCCAATAAATTTCTATTGGTTTCACTTTCTTAGCATTCAGAAAACGAGTCACAGATCTGATTTCACAAGCGGCGGGATTTTCAATCAACACCGACATTGTAAACAAGCAAAACAAAGCGTACGTGCCTGACAGCGATCTTACAATTGCGCACGTTTCTTCTCCTTCATACAAAGCGTTTACCGCGCATGTGCGGAGCTGCGATCGCAGCGCTGCAGCGGAGATAACTTGAAACAGAACTTACTTTCTGGACGCCCCTTGTATTTGTGTTATACCCAGTGATTTATTTGTGGCCATAACATTTAGTAAATATCCTGATGATGAAAGAGATGTACACTCCCGAAACGTCAATTTATAATCGTCTTTTCTCCTGGCTTGCTTCTCGAGAACAACTTGAGCATTTACATACTTTTCTCTCTCCGAAATTAGCTCGCACAAAGCAGTGACCAGAAAACTACTTACAGTACTGTACTTAAAGGAGGGGTTTATGGTCCATTAACTTCGCTAAACCAATCAACAGCTTAACCGTTTTCTGTCCCAATCTCTCTCTCTCTCTCTCTCTCTCTCTCTCTCTCTCTCTCTCTCTCTCTCTCTCTCTCTCTCTCTCTCTCTGTCTCTCTTCCCACCCGGTGTTTACAGCAGGATTAAACTAGGTTGAGATAGATTGTAAATACCTCTGTTAAAGAGGGAGATACATTTGAAGGGTAACAAAGGCAAGTGCAACAAAACAGCTAAAGGTAACCAACGTTATGAGCAAAGACAAGAAAGTAGCGGAAAAGAACAAAAATATTAAAGACGGGATGAAAGGAATGATACATTACAATAAAGCAAACACAATGTTATACTTTCTGCGTTTACAAGAACTGTTTTAGCTGTCCTTATTGTGAATGCAAACAAAATAGACATTTTCCCTCGGAAGGAAGGAAATAGATGTTCCTTTACTTTTACTTCATCAAACTTCGGTATGTTGGAGTAATATTGAATCCTTTGTCCCTTTGGGCCATATCCTTTCTGTGCCCTTAGCTCATTCCTTATACAGTCCACGTTTATGCAGGCACGTTCCGTGTTGGAATAACAGTCCATATGTTGCCTCAAACTTCTGAATATTCTAACAACTCAATGTTATTTATGTTTCCTCTCGGTGGTCTACACACAAGTATAGAATTTCTTGTTCACCATTTTGTTTTGGGCCGCTATCAACAAAGAAATATATTGTCAGAGTGGCTCTCGTATGATTCTTTTGTCCACGTCATATAAAGTCAATTTAAAATGCCACTAGCAATGTCAATTGAATCGAAGAACTAATGAACTTTGTTCTTCTAGAGAAAAATTCTACTAACATTGTACAGGGTGTATATAAATGAGTATCGGGGTTTTAACTCCATATATTTATTAAATTCAACTTAGTTATAAATGATATGTCAAATGAAAAAGTAACTCAGACAGTTTTGTTTGTTGGCACCAATGGGCATGTACCTGCAATGTTTCTGCCGCAATCCACTAGACAGCGGTAGTAGCAAAGATGACGACTAGTAAACAAAAAGCATTTTGTGTTTTGCAGTTTGCAAAGACCGAATCTGTAGTTAGTGTGCAACGTACGTTCCGCAAAGTTCGGTTGTGTTCCTCTTAGTGATAATACTCGTAGTTGGTATCATCAGTTTGAAGATAACGACTGTCTTTGTAAAGGGAAGAGCACGCGACGACCAAGAGTAAGTGAAGAGACTGTTGAGTGAGTGAGAGAGTCGTTCACACGTAGCTCAAAAAGACCGCCCCGAAGGCTAGTCGTGAATTACAAGTTGCTGTGTAGACTGTTTGGAAAGTTGTAAGAAAACGCTTACGGCTACGTCCTTAGCGTTTACAGTTATTACAGGCTCTAAAGCTGACAGACTACAGATTACGTGCCAACTTCGCAAAAAGTATGTTGTTTCATGACGATGGCGATTTTATGGATCATGTTGTCTTGAGTGATGAATCGAAGTTTCAATCAAAGTTTTGCCCATTGCTAAACCAGAAGTTTGATGTAATATTTTGTTTGAAACTGAAAGAAATTCTGTTGTATGCATAACCTTTCAGTTTCAAACAAAATATTTCCATCAAACTTCTGGTTTAGCAATGGGCAACCCCTTATCACCCTTCCTGGCCGATCTGTACATGAGTGCACTAGAAATAAGGATCACTAAATGTTTCCCATGGATGTTCAAACTCTGGCGGAGATATGTGGATGACATATTTGCCATAGTGCCAAAAATACACATCAGTGATGCACTAAAACGTTTAAATATTAAAGAAAAAAGCATCAAGTTCCCTGTAGAAGTTGAAAAAGACGAGTATTTTCCATTTTAGATCTAAAAATAATCAGAAATAAAAATAGAATTAACTTTGGCATTTACAGAAAACCAACACAGACAGACAACTACATAAAAGCTAATGCCTACAATCCAAGATCCCACAAACAGGCAATCTTTAATAGTTTAGCACACAGACTGGTCAACATCCCTCTCACAACAGAAGAATACAAAATAGAATACAACAAAATTATTGAAATAGCACAGAAAAATGACTTTCCCAAATCTCTAGTAGACAAAAAAGTGAACTTAGCAAAAAAGAAGAAACTACTGAAGGAAACCACAACCTTCTCAGCTACAGAAACTAAAATGATCTTAAAAAAATTCACTTACCATCCATGGGCCTTTGATAAATTCAAAAAGGTCTTCAAAAAACAAAACATTCAACTAGCTCCAGTGAACCATTACTCCTTAAAAACCTAATTTTCTCAAATATCAAAGATGCCATTCCATCTAACAAAAAATCTGGGATATATCAAATTGAATGCAGTGACTGTAGTCAAATTTATATTGTAAAAACCAAAATAAATTTAGAAACAAGAGCAAAGGAACACTTTAGCAACATAAAATACAAACAATTAGAAAAATCAGCAGTTACCACACATTTTTGGGAAAAAGCCACAACATAAATCCGGAACCAAAATTACTAAAACATACAACAGGAAAACAAGAACTGTCCACATGGGAACAAATCTTTATTTCAAAAAATAGGAACAAAGTATTCAATTTCGACATCCCCCAGAAAGATTTGTTCAGCAAGTTCCTCGAACTGCCGCCAGAGGAGACTGATGACAAAATATTGCCAGCTACACCAAGGAGAACCACTCGAAGTCCGGTTGATGATAGAGGGAAGACCTCTGAAACTAGTTCCGGGAAAATTTAAAAGTAAGTGTTGTTTAGTGTTATTAATCGACTCCCAATAAATGTAATTTATACAACAACACTGTTTTCAACACTTCCATGAAAGGATTTAAACAAATACCTGTTAATATTAGAATAATCTCAAAAGATCTGTGGCCCCCCATATCCCCTGAACTAACCTCACCGGATTGCTTTTTGTGAGGGTATCTAAGATTAGAATGAACAAGAATAGGCCGCGGACACTTGAAGTTCTGATGGAACCCATTCGAACCGAAATAAGTAACATTGGCGAGTGCACTCTCCGTAAAACTTCAGAGACTATGGTGAGACGGGCGCAAACATGTATAGATGCTGATGGAGGACACTTTCAGCATTGTCTCTGAGATGTAATCTCCCAATTGTGTATTATATTCTTCCACCGTTGTACGTTTGTCCCGAAATTGGTTGAAAAGTTACGGCCTATTGAAGGGGTTCAGTGGTGCGCAAGCAGCGCACTGGTAACTCAAGTTCTATGCACCGTGGGCTTATCTGAGCATCAGTTCATTCACCGTTTGGTATGACTTACGCTGGAGGACATTAGTTAAAATGGAGATTACTGCTACAGCATCTACTCCTACCTATGTAATTGCTACCAGTTCTACTGCTGCTACTGCTACTCAGCTGCAGCCAGAAAATGAGGGCTAAGGGTCACCTGAAGTATTTAGACACCTGCGATTGGACACTTGAAAGTCCGTAAGCCAAACTTTCAATCTCTAGTCAGATCAGGGCTAACCCCTCTACTGACAGTAGAATATTTTATAAGTTAGGGCAAATAACGGTAGAGTTTTGTTTTGGTGTGCTTTTTTCTTATATATATATATATATATATATATATATATATATATATATATATATATATATATATATATGGTGTACGGATAGTGCAGTGCTTTCATGTGCCCAAAACAGGTCTTGGTCTTTTGTATTTTTTGCCGGAGTCGATGTCGTACTCACCTAGACCACGTATAAGGGATTTGAAGGTATGGGAGAGGTTTTGATAGAATGGGAGTGAGAGGGTGTGGACATAGTCTGTTGGACTAGGAATGTGTAGGTCAGGACGGATTACAAGGTTAGGGATGATCCATGGGCAATCCGTGGCAATACGGAGGAATCGAGACTAGGACTTCAAGGTGGTGTAGGTGAGTTTTAGCTGTGTGTTTTGTTTTGGGGTATCCCCAAATGGCACAGGCAAAAGTGATGGATGGTCGGAGCACTTGCTTAGAGAGGAGCAATTTATTGGATATGGACATCACTGAGCGTCGATTGTACAATGGGTATAACATACCCATACGTTTGCTGACTTGTTGGCTGTGTAGGTTATGTGGTCCTTCCACGTGAGTTTTACATCAAGCAAAACGCCTAGATATCGTGCATATGGTTGCCAATGTACTTCTTCTCCGGCTAGATGAATAGGTGATAGGTACTCTAGCCGCCTTATGGAGAAAGTGATTGCTTGGCTCTTCTGGGGGTGGATGCTCAAGCTCCATCGTTTGAACCAGGTGGTGAGCAGGACTGCGTATTGTTGGATTCTACATGCAGCCATATAATGATTATTTGACATGGAGGTTACAGCTGTGTCGCCTGCAAAAAGGTACAGTGAGCAGCGGAGCAATAAAGGTAGGGTGTTGATATAGATATGGATGAGCGTAGGTCCGAGAACACTACCTTGAGGAACACCAGCTCTAATAAAACCAGGTGAGGATAATATGCCATCATGGGAGACAGAGAAGGATCTGTTGAGGAAATAGGAGTGTATAAGATGTATCAAGTATGAAGGAATGTTGTAGTGGATGAGGAGGGAAGGTAAACATTCATACCAAACACTGTCAAAGGTTTTGGTGATGTGCAATTATAGAGAAGCAACATACTGCTTACGGTTGAAGCCAGTGTACACTTCTTCAACCAACCGAAGTAGCTGTTGCTGGGTGGAGTGTTGAGATCTGAAACCAAATTGCTGCTCTCTAAGGATGTTATGACGGTCCATGGTTTTCCGAAGCCTACTTAAGATGAGATTTTCCATCAATTTGCTTATATGAGAATGCAGACTGTTGGGACAATAGTGTGCAGGAGGGGTGCCTTCCTACCCGGGTTTGCAGATAGTGATGATTTTGGTACGCTTCCATACCGCTGGGTAGTAGCCCAGTTGAAGAATTGCATTAAACAGCAAGGCAAGAGTTTTCACCCAAGGGGCTGGTAGGGTCTGCATTGGCAATATTATCAAACCCGGGAGGTTTAAGAGAAGGCCTTGAACTTCCGATGGTGTGAGGGCAGGTGGTGGTACTTCATCTGTCGGTCAGTTTATATAGGTGTTGACCTCTTGAGGAACAGAGTAGTTGTGGTCTGCATCAGGAGAATCAGCAAGTACAAATGTTGACTCAAGATAAGTGGCATGTAATTCTGCCTTTTCGCTGGCTGACTGAGCAAGGACCTGGCCATGTTTTAAAGGCGGATCTTTATGAGGAACGCGGAGTGAAATATTTAGGTATCCAAATTACACACAAAGTGAGTTGTTGCAATGCAGAAACACAACTGAAACGACTAATGTGAAACCTTGTGGGACCAGAAGTAGAGGCCTGGAAAAAAATTGGATATATACGTGCCTCCATCACACTAAACTGTGCTCCTGTCTGGAAAATTTGAATAAAATTAACAATATATAGAAGAAGTACTGAAAGTAATGTTTGACTGCAGTAAGGATGTTGCATGCATATGGAACGATCTGCACCATGGTGACGGTACAGCTACACCCATACACCTGATTGATAAAGAGCATACATGCGGAAACTTAATTAATAAAAAATACAGTGGAATTTAATAACTAAATTAGGAAAATGGATAAAAATGTTTAGGAAGCCGGACGAAATAGGAAACGCGGACAAAATGTAACTTAAATCTCACCTGCAAGTTAACATTTCAGATGAACATTTTGAAATAAAACTGGTGAATAATGACGAGAAATATGTTACAAAAGCCGTGCCATAAGGCGTATTGGAACCAACTGAACAATACATTAATATCAAAAGTATAACACAGGTGCTTGAAAATGAAAAAAATGGCGAGTTACAGAAATTGGGAGAAAGTGAGATAAACACAACAGCCATGCAGTGAAGTAATATTGAAGTAGCTCTGTAACATGTGCTAGTTAATACGTCTACTGCTGTTAGTGGCACTGCTACGGCTATATCTATCGCTTTTCCTGCTGACGGTTACGGAATCGTGCACATATATGTATTAGACATAATAGAACTTTTGTCTGGCTTAACTTAAAGGCAAATAAGTTGAACTTAAAAAACGTATTGCCTGAAGTCATATTTGGGCTCATAAAACCGTTTACCTAAGTGCCACACAATGGTGGACTGTGCTATGGCCCCAAGCATTAATGCAGTACAATGGACGTCTCCCAAATGAGCGAGCCGCCAATTCTACAGTTACCATTCGAGTACAATATAGTAGTCGCGAGGCATTGTGTGGCTGGTACTGCGAGAGAGAGAAAGAGAGAGATAGCGCCCGCGCCACGCCTACAAAGTGGTGAGCGCTAATCACTAGCCGAAGGAGAAACGGGGCGGGGAGTGGGGAGACGGAGAGATGTCTGGATAGTTCTCCCCTAACCTCGCTATGTGACGAAAGACCGTATGGCTTCGCCAACTTTGGGGAAACAGCGGACCAGGTATATACAACACTATGGACGGCTGAGTGAGGCAGTCAGCACGGAGGTGCGAAGAGTTGCAGTTACGAGCTGTTTATTACGTGTGGGCAATTGAATTTTACCGAGTCCAGTTGAAAACTTATAATTGTGTAGTGATTCGAAGGTGAATTCTTTTGTTTGTGTACGGGTGGTGAAGCCCCGAGAGACTGTTGGTCTACGTTACGTCATTCTGCTGCTCAGGGCTGTACAACGGTGTCTTTCTACGGAAATAAGAAGCATTTTGAATATATCCAAACCTGACTTAATTTTATGAACCAACAAAGTCGCATTTGGTAACAGGATTGGAACACGACAATGGAAGCAGCGTTGGCAAAGAACAGGACGGCAAACGACAACCTCGCTGCAACGATGACGGAAATGAAAGCGGTGAATGACAGCCTGGCCACGGAAATGAAAGTGGTGAACAACAGCCTGGCTACTGAAATGAAGGCCAAGTTAACCAAAATGAAGGCCGAATTAGCAAGATAAGTGAAGGTTGCGAAAGAGGCCCTCGCCGCTAAATTCGAAGACCAGTTGGCTGGCATGAAAGAGGACATCATGGAGTTAGGCGAGCATGTCGAAGACCTGGCGAACCACGTAAACAACTTAGAGGGATAGGCCGACACGAACACAAAGTCCCTGAATGCCATTCTGGATTTCATCGTGGGCAGAAGGTTGAAGGATTTGAAGGCCAACGCGCCGGGACGCGACACATCTGCACGCGTCAGACCATTTAAGTACGCTGGCACATCTACTTTCGAAGTCTTCCGCCGCTAATTTGACATAGTGACCAAGAACAAGTGGTCACCAGAAGAAGAGGCCGCACAGCTAATAGCGAGCCTCCAGACACGGACCTTCGTAATCAAATGGGCTGCAGGGGTCAACTAATGTATAGCGCAGTGTGACGTCAGCTCCGTCAGCTCTAACCGCAAAATATGTCCCCGAACGAAAGGAAGGTTAGTGTGTGACGTCGCCTCACCGTGCAGACTTCTGCTGCCCAACAGGAAGTAAATAGTTGAATGTGTTGGGATTCCGACAGCGTGGGAAAGACAGTGATCGTATCGGGTATTAATAATATGTACAACTTACATCCTAAGTGTTGTAATGTTAATGCTGACTGCTTTAATTACACAATTGGTTACGGTTTATAAGCAGTTACATGGTAGCTCTGTGTTATGAGAAAACATATAAAACTTCAACTCGTAGTGTATCTGAAGATCAGGCATGTTATAAAGTAAATAAAGTAAAATATAAAATAATTTTCTCTGCAAATTAGAGGAAACCGATACGGAAAAGAATTACGTGGACATTTTCCGACATCTTTTGTATCGTTTTTTCTTTAACTAGTTTATCAATTTCACGAAGTAATATCTGGAAAAATTGTAATCGATGGCTGCATGTTGAAGCAATGATTATGGGTGGCGCACAGTTCCACGTTTGCGGGACAGTTTGAAACAAATAGTGTTTAGCTCAGGATAAAGCAATGAGGTTTCTATCAGGTTATGCGTGAGTATGTATGAGAAGGATGGTTCTAATGACACTGGAATGCCCGTTTCAAACTGGTCTAATGACTGCTTGACTGCTTCTTTTTATTACATTAAACTTGGAACTTGCCGACCAAGGGTTACCAATATCACTGTTTACAGTTACTATAAGTGAAATGCATATTACTCGTTAAAACTTAATTCGTTCTTCACGTATATGTGAACCGACAAATATCTTCTCTCATCGCTTCTGGTCTGCCTTCCACCAAGACAGAAGAGGACTGCCCTAATCAGCTCAAAGCCACCAACTGAATGTCCACAGCTGCGCGTGGGTGTGTGTGACTTTCACTTTCTCGAAGCTCCTTATTCAACTAAAGATTCCCTTTGTGACTATTTTGTCATGCCATTATTAAGGGTCCAAAGAATAACCTATTCAAAAAAGTCAAGTGCTATCCTTTAGAACTCTGCTAAGGACACTGTTTCTTACGTTTCTTTTGTTAAAACAACTATCCAACTCCGTTGCTATTCAACTCAACTGCACCTGCACGCGTTGTAACAAAGAACCAACATTCCTTTGAAGTCCATCCTTTAATTTCGGTATCAATGTTAGATTGGGATCCGACAACGTACTTCGGGGTCTGGACTTAGCTAATATCACAACAGAAATAAAAAGTGTTTGCACACATATGTTGAGCCAATATATACAACGTTCATGTGGGAACCTCGAAAATCTGGTTTGGGGGACTTTCTTGTAAAAATCAGCCAAGGCTTTCTTGTGTGTATATCTGTTCTTCAATAAATCGTCACATTGTAAATGTAACAGTTCCATTATGTGGGTGGCAGCTACATTGTTGTCATCTAGAGTGGTACACCTGACTGAACCCTCAGATTCCGTATTCACAGCGCCATTTATATAGGCAACTTGGTACTACACGGCTCTTGCCTGACGTCACACACACTGCAGGCCTCGCTCCCGGCTGAAATACGCCACAACTCTCGAAGCTATCTCCCTCTGCGCTAGAACGTCACTTTGACAGCAAAACGCATAATGGCAATATGCAGCGCTTTGAAGCTGGTGATACCCTCAACTTCAAAGTCAGAGCCAGTCAAAAGCAGAACATTCGAAGTATTTGTGTGAGATGATGATTAAAGCTAATATTGCATTGAGTAAAGTAGATATTCCCCAATTTCAACGTTTTGAAGAAATTATACCAATCGGCGCGTTCTAAATGTGACAGCTCTCCTAAACGACTACTTATCTGATTACTAAGAAAATAAGTTGGGTTATATTAGAAGAGCTGTGAACGGCAACGAAATATGGATGTCAGTAAATGAAACTACCGATGCAATAGGCAGATTGGGACGAACGTATCTTTAGCTGAATTATCCTTAGACTCTCCATGAAAAACCTTTTTATTGACTACCGATATTTTGGATAAGGTAAACTATAATTCTATAAAAGACCTGTATTATAAGGCTATGTTGTCTTCTATAGGCCTGAGTTAAATACTGTGACTTTGTGGGTTCGTAGAATTAAAAGTCCAACTTGGAGAAATGAAAATCCTTCTTTATTTCCGTAGAAATGCACTGTTGAATTCTCACGTAACACAATTACGTCACATACACCACACAGTCTACCAAGGTCGATGGCAATAACAAACAGCGCTCTGATTATATCAGCTCACGTTACAACATCAACAGCACTTTACAGCTGTTTACTTCTCTCTGTTACGACTGACTCTTGGCGAGTCGTCGCTCTCTTAACTACCTCATTGATAAATTGGAGAGGTTTCTGGAACAAATAAGAAAAGAAAAAAAAAACATTCTCTGTCAATCAAGATATCACTAGAACCTTCCAAACGTGAAATCCTATCTGTCCTTCATCTAAGTATACACTATCCGTCTGTTATCTATCTGCGCTATCTTTATTTGCCAGCTCTTTGTGTACAGTAGCCACGCTATCGTAGATACTGGGTTCAGAGCAATACGAAGATGTGCTATGTTCCTTACCGATGCTGCCCCCTATATGTTGAAAGCAAACAATGGAATAAAAGAACGGTATAAGAACAGTATTCACATAACGTGCCTTGCTCATGGAATTCACATGAGGAGATCCCTGACGTTGACACCTTTATCTGCAATGAAGGAAATATTCCTTATGGCACCTTAAAGGATACAACAATTTCAAGAAATTGCACCCCAAAATCAGTACGTATAAAATGGGGTATTTGGTTACAGGTTATCTCATGTTATGCAGTAAATTATGTTTCAGTCGTAAAAGTTATCGAGTCTGTAAGCAATGCAAATACATCTGCAGTTAAATTTGAAAAATCACTCATTTCCTAAAATAGTAATAAAGTTAATTTATTCTAAATAAATGTATTATAATTTAATAAATATCCTAATGATGGGAGCGATGCACACTCCCGAAACGCCGATTTCTATTCGTCTGTTCACCTGGCTTGCTTCCCAAGAAGAAATTGAACATGCTCATTTCCTCTCAACATTTTCAAGATATAGAAGTTCATATATAGAAATGACGCAATGATATCGGAGAATATAAATCAAACATCTGGTATAGAGATTTACAAGGACATAGAAATAATAAAATAAGTGTCAGAATAATGCAGAATGGAACTTCAGGATCGTGCAAACATAGCATAAAGGATAAATGACTAAATGTTCTACAGAAAAATTAGGGTTACTTCAGTTAATTGATGGAAATTAATCATTTCTTCACACTAGCCGTATATTGGTTACGGTTTGTGATAGAGTCAATGTAAAAATTCAATGCCATGGCCGGAATTTCAACCAAAGATCTCCTGGTTTCCATCCAGTCGCTCTAACCCATTGAGCTACCATGGCCAACGTGTCGTCCTGACATTAAATTCTCCATTTGACTCATATTTCTCCGGTAAACCACTAGGGGCTCTCGCATCCGAGATACACCGTTTGTGGCGACTTACTATCCTAAGTACTTAAGTCCCAGGCTTCATCATAACTCTTATTATTTTAGTTAATTGATGGAAGTTAATCATTTCTTCACACTAGCCGTATATGGGCTAATATTTTTGATAGAGAGAGTCAACATTAAAAATTCAATGCCATGGCCGGGGTTTGAACCACGGATCTCCTGGTTTCCGTCCAGTCGCTCTAACCCATTGCTATCGTAAGTACTTACACTTACGATAGTAAGTCGCCACAAACGGTGTATCTCGAATACGATTGCCCCTAGCGGTTTACCGGGGAAATATACGAGTCAAATGGAGAATTTAGTGTCAGGACGGCACGTTGGCCATGGTAGCTCAATGGATTAGAGCAACTGGACGGAAAGCAGGAGATCCGTGGTTCAAATCTCGGCCATGACATTGAATTTTTCATGTCAACTCTATCTAGGGTTATCTCATTTGAAATCTACCGAAGAATACAATATCAATAGATAATAGCATAGTGTATTTAAAATATGCAACATAAATATCCTGTGATACTCTAAGACGCTTTTCGCAGATCAAGAACTGTTCCGGGTGATCATCGCCGACGTTTAACATTTGATAATTTAGGAGTATCTGTAGTAGAGCAGTGCAATGCAATTCGGATTGTGATTGCTCCGAAGCTATGGGACAATCATTGAAGCAACTTTCTTCTCATAACCTTACCAATATTTCTTTATACTTGTTTATTATCAATAAAGTTAGACTGTAACGTTGTGTTGCATTTCTCCCCTTCAGTGTGTTAGGTTGGCATGGTCTGTGCACTTCGAAGTCAGCACAGATATTGGCCGAAACTGCATAACGTCTATGTATACTAACCTCATGAAAAACCCTACAAAACTTTCAGATTTACCCATCATATTTCTCCCTGCTGTAGGATGTTATCCAAAAAAGTTCTGGTGAGAGACGTGTCACCTTTAGTTGTCTCCTTCATCCCTTTCAGCCAAGGTTGCTTTGGAAATAAAATGAGCCCACTAGACCCTAATGATGGTTATTGTGTAGATGTGAATATTGATCGGGCTGATACCGTACTGACAGCAGGTACATAATATTTTATAACAAATGGAATGACATAAGGCAAAAATACAAAATGCAAACGTGATACAAATAAAAAGTGGAAAATATCTAAAGATACTTCACCAAAACATTTGGTAATTACTGAGGATATCAATGCTTATTGATATAATTAATCAAGTACAAAGGCAAATATATCTTGGGTTACCCCAAGCAGGACCCTGGCTTCTTTGCTGTAATTTCTTCGGTACATTAACATATTTGCCCCGTTCAACTGTTATTGATTTCATTTCATTTGTTTTATTACTGCCATATTTTTATACTCCGATTAACTTGAGGTGGCAGCTGAGTAAAGATTTACACTAAATGAATTAGTCTGTTACCAATTTTGAAAGGAGCCTAAGGATGATTTTATAGATTTGGAGCCATTGCTGGTGCATGTATCAACTACTCCATATGTAAAAATCATCTTTAGTCTTCTTTCAGGATTGGTAACAGACTAATTCATTTAATGTAAATCTTTACTCAGCTGCCACCTCAAGTTAATCGGACTATATCTATTCCTTTTAATCATGATATCCTGTTTCAGCAGCTTATTAGAACTGTTTTATTGAACGTGGACTTTATCAGCATCGGTTTCCGATATTTCTCACTGATGATATACTTTATGTATTTTTATGTTCTATATTCCTGTAACATTTTGGTGCTTTCTTCAGCATTCTCCCATTTATTTACTTTTGCATCACACTTCCTCCAATCATCTATTTCTCACAACGCTACTGTAATTGCTTTCCTTTCTGAAGTTTGTCCAGCTGCTTTCACTATTTGCCACATTTTCCCCTATCGATTTACCTCTTATTTGAAGTTCTTACTGTACTTTCTCAGTCAAACTAAACTCAATTAACCACACCTTTTCGATGTTTTTGACTCACACCTCCTCTTTTCTTGCCTTGTCCCTTGCTACTGCAGTTTTTAAACTTGACTTTCCTCTCCCGTTACGTATTGTTTCAGTTAGCTTGTATGTCTCTTGCGTCTACTTTGACGTTGCTTACGCAGCTCCTTTGTTCGGCCACTCGCCCATCAATCTACAGTTTGCAGTTTCGTGTAAAGCCTTTTTCCTCGCATTACTTCTTTCTGAATTTAACCTCCGGGTTTGTTCCCTTCAGTCGAACAATAAATCCGTAGTGACTAATTTCTTCGATCGCCAATTCCGATTGCTAAATTTCACGAATTTCTATTGCCTTCCATTTCCCTAATTCTAATTACGCCCCATAGTTCACAGCCTCTCATATGCATTCCTTATCTTTTTGTTAATACAAACGTGTGTAAATTATTAGACTCAATGGTGAAGTTTTTAACATATACCGTTTATTTTCTATTTAATTAACAGAAATAATATTACAAAATATTTTTTCAACTCTTAGTATTTTGTATGCATTCCTTTAGCCTTTATTACCATTTTGATGCGTTTAGGCATGCTCTCTACGAGGGTGGAGCACTTTTCCTTTATTTCTTCATCTCTGTGCCAAATGCTTCTCAGGCCCTCAATAAGCTGAACTTTCGTTGTTATTTTCAATTTTTTCAGTCTCTGTTTATCAATATCCCGCATATTCTGTATTGGATTTTAATCTGGGCTATTCCCCAGCCATGGTAGTACTTTCACATTGCTTTCTTTGAGGAACTGGGTTACAGATTTTGCTCTATGGCAGGGAGCACTGTCATGCATGAACACAAAATCACCATTTGGAAACCATTCTTTACTTTGCCGAAATAGTCTTGTTTCTAATACACTCTTATACTGTTTCTGCTCCATAGACCCCACAACTATGTATAATCTTCCATTGACAGACACAGCTCCAGACCAATTTTGATGTTGGGTGCTTTACTCTTTGATACACACACTGAGGGGAAAATGGTTTTTTATCTGTCCTTCTCACAAATTGGCTGCTCCCTTCACATACTTAAAACATGGATTCATCTGAGAATTATTAACTGAAACATTAAAAACCTCTATTAATATTAAACGGTTATAAAATTGCCCAAAGATAGTATAACAAAACCAGTAATGAGAGCAACAAGGTTTAGGCTGTGTATTTAATTTCCATGAAATTTATATGCAGATATTTTAATTTTATGCTATATATAATTTTGATACTATTTACCTTTCTCAAAAATTCCACTGGATGTTTATGCATCTCTTTGTTTTTTTTTTTTTTTTTTTTTTGCAAGTGTCAGTTTAGCCTTTTTACGAGGCCTGCGCGCTGGTAAACCTGTTTCAAATAATCTTCTGCGAACTACTGAGGCTGATATTTCTGTACCGTACTGCTTTAGTTAATTACTGAGGTCAATGCTGGTTGCTCTTCTATTTTGTTTTGCCACCTGCACAGGTTTACTTTGCATCCTTCGTAATAGCGTTCTTTTCCTCCCGCACTTTCCATCCCTTTGTGAGTTCAACGTCTCACCGAATGTTAAAGCTTGATTAATGCGACTAACAGGTTTTTGTGAAAAACACAATTTATTAGCTATTTCACGTTGTGAATAAAGAGTTTCCTTCAAAAGACTGTCAGTTACAGCTACTTTCCTTGGGGATAAGTCAGCAGTTTTACCCATTACCTCACTTTTGAATCAATGTGAATACTAAGGATAAGATACACGAAGTTACCTGGCTTGAGATCAATAATACTGAGTATATATTAGCCATAAAACACAATAAAAACAAATATTAACAATCTTCAGTTACTACATTCACCAAATGAAAGCAATATCACCAAACAGTTGGATAAACATACCTGAAGAAAATGGCTGCCCTTAATTCAGAGCTACCGCCATATTACTATAAGTAAAAGAAAAATCCCCCAGCTATTATTGAGAGAGAAATTTCATTGAATATGCTTCATATTATAGCAAGGAAAAGAATTACGACAAATTGAAATAGGTTACGGAGGTAAATAACTATTATTTTGAATGTTAAACTGAAGCAAAGTAAAAAAAAAAAAAAAAAAATAACATGAATGAGTATAATAATTTGCACACTTCTGTACCTTATCCCACAGACTGCTGCGCCTTTATTTGCTCTTCCAGCCCAGGAATTATTAGACTGAATTATGTCATTTAGTCTTCCGTACCTTGTTCCTTCTTTCGCTCCATATCTTCATTTTCACATTCCTCAGAAAGTCGGTTTAAAGTCTAACTCTTATCCTTCTACTTAAATATAATTATCGCTTAAATTTAATTACCAAGCCATTATTTTCCATTTTTGTCAAACTTTTCTGTCTGCTGCCTGTCACTTAGCTCATGTTTCCTCACTTCCGCAAGAACAACTCCGAAACAGGGCTGTCCTCTTTCGATGCCGTTTAGTGTTGCTACGTATTATTAAAGAGAAAGAAAGAGCTTAATGGAAATAAATACAGCTACCATTTTGTGAAGCAGTTCCTAGTACCTTAAGTTTGAAAAAAGTGATCCCCGTACCATCATTACTGCTTCAAAATATAATGTGAATCTGAAAGTACAAAAGTGGAATATACCTATTATTCCTTTACAAATATCAGACATATTTTGTTATAATCGATACTTTACAGAGTTATTGGAAAACAAAGACGTTGTATAAATTTGATTGAAAGATCCTTATTTCTCAGAATTTTGAATGTGTACATTGAAGTTATTGTAATTTGAAGCCATAAAAGCGTTTTAAAAATTTTGCTTTTGTAAGATTCTTGGTAGAGTGAGGGAGTGAGTGAGTGAGTGAGTGAGTGAGTGTGTGGTGTTTTAGGGCCCGTCGACAACAAGGTCATTTGCGCCCGAAGTCAAAACTAAAACCTAAAACCTACACAAATTAAGCTAAAAAGGTAAAATAAAATAAAAACACTCAACTATTAAAAGTACATAAAAAACCATCCCAAGACTAATTTAAAATCTCTAAAATTAACAAATATAAAATGCAGGTCAGACTTTTTTATTAAAACCGATTTCGGCAACAAACCGCAGTGCCTTAACCACGTCCACTGGGTTAGTCCCCAAGCCCAAAGACTGGCGAACGCGGTCGTACTGCGGGCAATCAAGCAATACATGCCGCAAAGTGAGGCGTACTGTACATGGAGCACACACTAGGGCCGGTTCCCCTCTTAACAGATGGTCATGAGTCGCTCGTGTGTGCCCAATTCTCAGCCGGGTATCACCTCGGCTCGCCGGTTATCGCTGCAGGAAGTTGGCCAGGGTTGTACGCTCTCCTATATCGCCCGGAGTTGTGTGCCTTCCAAAGCTGTTCTTGGTAGAAAAGTGACTAGAGAGAGTTATGCGCATACAACGCTTGGAAACCAAGGAGTGTTCACCCCTCTACCATATTCGACCAGGCAACTCTTATGATATGAGAGATGATAAAAATATGTCGCAGTATGATAACTGTCAATACAGAATCTGAAGACCTTAAATATTGTTAAGGGCTGTAACTGAAGCATTAGGAAGAAGAAGGAAACAGTATAATACTAAAAGATTACGAATATGGAATGATCATATAGAACTTTTAATAAAAGAAAAGAAAGAAGTATATTTGAAATATTTAAATACTAATACCCAAGAGAATTTAATAGAATATAGAAGAAAATGCGCAATAGCTAAAAGAGAGTAAAGAAAATTACAACGAGAAAGTTGGGATAAATACCTATCAGATATAGAATATGATATACATGGTAATCAGAAAACAACATATAAAATCATGAGATATCGGAAAAAGATACAGTAGAATTACATAACATTTCAGAAGAAGAGTGGCTTCAATACTTCAAAGGACTATGGAATTATTCCACGGATAGTATGTAAAAAGCAACAATTACATAGAACATATGAAGAAGTAGACCCTATTACAGTAGAGGAATTAGAAACTATATTAACGTCATTCAAATATCATAAAACACCAGGAAACGACTGAATTAATGTGGAATTGATAACGCATGCGTCAACAAATTTTAAAACACGACCATTAATTTTTTAAATGTTTGTTGGTCCAGCCTACAGATACCAGAAGAATGGAAAATGGATGTAATAAAGCCAATATTTAAAAAGGAGACAGAAATGAATGTAAAAAATAATAGAGGAATCAGTCTTAAATAAAAGCTATAAAATAGCTTTATAAATTTTAGCAAAAAGATTAAATATAACAACTGAATCACTACTCAGTAATAAACAACACGGATTCAGGCAAGGCAGATCCTGTGCTGATTGCATCTTAGCTATAAAAAATAATAAAAAAGAGAAGAGAATTTAGTTTAGAGACCCATATATTATTATTTGTTGATTACGTAAAAGCATTTGAAAAATTTATACGACAAAAGCTATGGGTTATAATGACTGAAAACGGATAACCTCAGCATTTAATTTTAATGATAAAGAAAATGTACGGAGGGACTTGTATTAGCATGGACAATGGTTCTAAGACAAAAGCTGTCAACCTAGGTGTAAGACAGGGCTGCCCAATGTCACCAACTCTTTTTAATATTTATATCGACGCAGCAGTTGCCGAATGGTAAGCTCAGTTGAAAGTAGACTTTAAGTTGGGTCGTACAATCTTAAATACAGTCCTGTTTGCAGATGATCAGGTCATTCTGGCAGATACTGAAGACAGATTACAAATAGCTTTGTGCAAACTCCACAAAACGTTGTCAAAGTATAATTTTGTCATTTCAGCAGAGAAAACGAAAGTGATTGTTTTTATTGGTAAACACCCAACGCGGTCCAAAGTGCTTCTCAAAAACAAAATACTATAAAAAGTTAAACATTTTAATAACTTAGGATGTGATATTTCCTATGAATGTGACAGATATTCAAAACAAAGGATCTATAAATTTCAAAACATATGTGGCACTATAAAACGAACATTGAAAACCAAAACAAGAGGAGATACCATATTCAAGTTTTATAAAACTATGACAGTGTCTGTTATATCTAATGGAGCCGAGACCTGGACCCTGAGCAGAACTGATAAAAGAATAACTGAAACGGCTGAAATGAAATTTGAGGTACGTAGCTGGCTGTAGTCTTAAAGATCACATTAAAAGTGAAACAATAAGAGAACAACTAAAACTATTTACTTTATATGACAAACTCAGGGAGTACAAACTGAAATGGCAAGATCATCTGTCTCGAATGCCAGAAGAAAGACTCACACAACAGGCCTTGCTGTATAAACCAGTTGGTATTAAAGATGTTGGAAGACCACGGAGACGCTGGAAAGATCCCTTCTGAGCCGAATAAGGCCAATCTGGCCTATCTTAAGGGTTGATGATGATGATGATGATGATGATGATGATGATGATGATGATGATGATGAAGTATGATAACATTAAGTAGAGCTACTTGCTTCCCGTGTTGGTAACATTAACAGCGGAAGTGTATTTCTTATTACTAACATTGAACTTCGACTATTACCTCAAACAACCAAGTACTGTATTTATTACTGTTTCAGTAGTGAAGTATAACGTTCATAATCTTTAACACTAATGAAATAAAGGGCGCCGGGATAGCGCAGTGGTTTCGTTAACGGCTCCCATGCTAAGGGTCCCGTGTTCGAATCCCAGCTCTGGGGTGGCGATATTAAGTCGGCCCTATCCACGCCTTCACATCAACGTGTTTCGGAGTCCACGGTATAAGCTGTAGGTCCTCTAGCTGCACCGTCATCTTCGCTATCACCCTACCGTTGGAGGTAATGAACACTACCCCCTGGATGGCTCCACCTGAGAAATGGATCCGGACATCACGTGGTGGGACGAAGTTACCCCGAAGGTCAAGGCTGTCATATGGGACGTGTTGGTAACCAACCAGTATTAACGAAATAATCCAAAATAACAATAGTGTAATAATAACAATAATAATGATTTGTTTACTAATGACTTAGAATTATGAGGACAAAGTAGATAAATCCTTCAAGCTACACAAGCGCAGATGTACTTTGTTTACCAGTGATTAGACAATGGGTTTCTAACGAGATTACAAGTTCGAATCCTGCTCGTTTGGAGGTTTTTATATCTGTAATACACACAGATATATTAAGACCCTATTTCTGGGAGTTGCCATGAATAGTATTAATCTATGTTAAGTCAGGCCTGATGTGGACTTAGTACAAGAAACATTGCCGTTCTTCTCCGAGGTGACCGACGTTACAACGTCTTCGCCACACCTTATGCGTGGATAAAATGCCAACAAAAATCGAATTGTGGTCTATGCTATAGATGGTGATGCATTATTTAAGAATTTGAATTTCAAAAGCAGTGTGAGAAACGCAAGCTCAAATGGCAAGTACACAATCATTATCTACGTGACAATTGTAAATAGCATAACTCAATATTTTAATAACCCCAAATTATGTGTTAATGCAAATAAAGGTGAATTAACAATTCTCAAGTTTAAAACCACTCATTTTGAGCCTCATACATACTTGGACAATGATATGATTCTACCTATCGATAATGTGGATGTTCTCGGTTTAACAGTTGGCAGTAAACTAACATGGAATGAACATATTAATAAAATTGAAAAGAAATTATCATCAGGCCTTTTTGTTATATGTAATATATCGACATTTGTATCAGCTGAAACTGCCAAGATAGTATATTTCGCTTTCATTCATTCAGTTATTACATATGGCATAGAGCTGTGGGGATCAACATCTAAAGCCATTCTCAAAAATATATTTACATTACAAAAACGAGCCATCAGATACATAGCCAATCTGCCAATGTAGCATTCAAAACTCTTTCAATACAAACCCTTCCGAGTATCTTTATATTAAAATCCATATTGTATATACGAAATAGGTCTTTGCCTCAATATTCAGCTATTCATAACTACAACACTAGAGGAGAACAGAACTTAATTAGTCAGTCACATAGCTTAAAGTTATATGAAAGAAAGATTGATTATATTGGCAGTAAATTATGAAATAAATTACCAATAAATTTTATAAATATTATCCATTACCTAAGTTTAAACATATATGAACTAATTTTCTTAAATCAAAAGCTTACGATGACTTGGAAGAATATCTGAATGAAATTGATATTATAATTGACCTACAGTAAGTTTTTATTAATTTATTTGTTTTACAATCATCTTTATGTGTTATTTTAGCACTTTAACTGTAATTACTTGTAATTGTATGGATTGTCTTTATTTATTTTTAACTGTACTATGATCTTAAACAAGTTTTCAGTTGTGTGTAGTATCGCGATCTACCATCGCGCGGCTTCTTTACACAAAAGAAAGTGATGGGCGGGCAGTGTGAAAACCAACAGCCGGCAGACGAACATAACATGCAGATAAAGTTCTGCCGAAACAAACAATCTGAGAAAAATGGAAATTTCTTGTTACTTCTGGACTGATAGAGGTTACTCGGTTTCTGGTTTATTTTAGAACCTATAACTATCGATGCCGGGATTTAAAGAGGCGACGACTGGCCAGGAGCCCAGTTGCAAGCTGTGAAAAGAGTGTTGTTGTTAGACATGTAACAAAAGTGAGTGAGTCGCGTGAGGTAAGCAGAGAACAGCTGAGAGTGTTGTAAACTGAAGACTGTTATTGTCATCGACCTTGGAAGATTGTGTTGTGATATGTGATGTAATTTTGCTGCTACGGAGTGTATTTCTACGCAAATAAAGAACATTTAGAATTTCGGCAAATTGGACTTTTTAATTCTACGAACCCACAAAGTAACAATACTATTGTACTTGTTTTCCAAGATAGCATTATTATATTGTAAGCTTTACATGCCGTATACGCGCATATTCATGAAACAATCCAACTGCGTTAATACGGTTATCAATTTCTGAAGCCTCCATTTCTAATATGAATGTGAATTTCTAAAGATTCGTATACTCAAGTCCTGGTGTATTACGGAATATTTAAAGTAGGTTTCTCCTTTATCTTGGTTTTACTTTACATTTAAAGTGGTGCAATTCCCAGAGATACTGGGGTTCCTTTTACAAACCATCTGGATGCATGATAAATAATTCATGGAATGTAGCTGAATCACTAACACGCATGTGATAACCTTCACACTTCTTTGCTATAAACTCTGGAGCTGTACAAGAATAACGGTCAGAAAACAATCCCACAAGAAACCTTGTTAACTTAAAATTATCTTTCGAAATTCTTTCAATGTTCCTAGACACGTACTGCGCACGCAAAGTTACTTAACCTTCGAGTAGTCGCGTGATGATTTGTGACCTGAGTGGTCGAGTGGGCACCGTATAAAATGTACTTCAGGCATTGATTATAATTATTTTAATAACCTTCTGTGATATTCCTTTATTTCTTCATAGTGTTTACTTACACTAAAATTGAGTTTTATGAACTGTTTCCAGATAATTTGATATTAAATTAAAGTACACCATGTGTCGTGTAAAATACAGTCAACTCGTTTACACTTCTCCGTTACAGTCCTGAATCATATTAATCAAGTTAATAGTAGTGAACACAACAATATGTAATACACAATGTATTAAAGGTGCACACTGCTCCAACAATCACCATATGAATGTGTAGTAACTGTCTCAAAATATGACACAAAAACAAAATTACTATTTGGTTTACAATTATAAGTGTACACACTCTTTGCACACCCGAGGTTCAATGATTTTGTAAATCTTTCTTTGACACATGCTACAACTGTTCCTAGTAGATTTATCCTTGTTTCTTCCACAGAAGTAGCAGCTACCTACCTTTTTGTGAAGTTGTGTGACTTGTTCTGCGAAGGTCTTCAATTCCGAGAAGAATCTTCGCACGCTTTCTTAGTGATATAGTGTTCAGTTCTCCTATACTTGCTATTTGAGGCTTTATACGCCCCGAAGACATTTTCTCAAGAAACAAACGTCGTTTGCTTTACTATTCGTAGAAAACATACACATGGCATTGATCACACTGATGTGACCTTTCCCTTAGTAGCCATTTCAACAACTTTTACATTAGTTGTGGCGCAGGGCTTCATATGTAGCCCAGCTGTGCACAAATAAGTTTAATCGCAAATAACAGAAATACTGTCTCGCTAAAATGTATTATAGCCAACTGACCGTTTAGAACACATTCCGTCAAGAAGCTATAAATCCGAGTTGAATATATTCCAAATGTTCTTTATTTCCGTAGAAATACACTGTTCAATTCTCATGTAACAACGTTACGTCACACACACACACGCACACACACATACACACACATACACACACAGTCTACCAGGTCGATGACAATAAGAAACAGTGTTCTGATTACATCAGCTCTCATTACAACACTCTGCAGCTGTTTACCCCTCTCTTGGTGAGTCGTCACCTTCTTATATACCTCATTGATAAGTTCGAGACTGTTCCAGAAGAATAAAGAAGCCGAATATTCTATCAACTTCCAGATACGCAACTTAATCTATGCCGGCAAGTGCTTTATCTCAGCTATCTTTATTTGCCAGCTCTTTGTGTACACAAGGCGCGCTATCGTAGATAACGGCTTCGCGACACTGCTCCTTCCTCAAGGCTGGTCGTCCCAAACAGCGCCATCGTAGCGGGACAGACGATCCAGGTGTACCAACAACATCTTCCCTCGGGGCATCTTCTGGATGCGATAGACCACGTCGTTAATCCTTTTCACCGCCGGGTACGGTCCTTGCCACGGCTGTTGAAGTTTCGGGCAGCGTCCCTTGGTCCACGTAGGGTGGTACAACCAGACTAGGTCAGTTTACTGGAACCCTTGGCTGTTAGCCTGCCTGTCGTATCGGGTCTTATGCGGTCGCTCGCCTTCTGGATGTTCTGACGAGCCACCTCATGCATGTCGTGCAGATGGTCCACCAGGTTTTCCACATACTCGGTTGCTGGCTGTTTTGCGTCCGGGGGGCTTCCAAAAGCCAGATCACAGGGGAGACGTAACCCTCGGCCGAACATTAAGCTTGCAGGCGTCATCCCAGTTGTGTCGTGTGTAGACGAGCGGTAGGCCAGCAAGAACAGAGGCACCTTGGCGTCCCAGTCTCGCTGATGGCTGGTTGCTGATGGCTCTTCTAAGGTCTTGATGCCCGCCTCGGTAGCGTGGTGGTAGCATATCTGCTTCACGTTCAAGAGGTCCCGAGTTCGAATTTCGGCCAAGGTGAGTTACCTGGATAAGGGGTTTTCCCTTATCCTGAAAGACGAATGTCGGGTAACTATACTGTCTTTTAAGTTTGAGGTAAGCTATAGAATAAATAATATTAGAGATAATGTAATTAAGAATATTTAATGTTCAAACAGATTAAGTTAAATAAAAGCAAGAGAACACAGACTTGGTCTCAGTTTAACAAGAGTAGACAGAACAAGATGCGAGAATAGAGACAATAACTTACCTTCCCCGACTGTTCGGAGCTGAGTAAAACAGAAATATACAGGAAGTAATACCGCTAACGCAAAGGGTCACACACCTCTGGGAGGGCTGGGCTAACCAGTTACATAGGGCAAGTAGAGCATTAAAGACCAATGAGGTTAAATTAATTAAAAGCATATATCCAATAAAATAATGAGTACATTACGTGACAGGTGTAAAATATGAGGGCTGATCAACAAAGATTGAGACTGTTCTCTTTTCACAGATATTTGTTAAAGCAATTCAATGTTTACATGATCATTTTCAAAGTAGTCCCCTCTTTTTTTATTTTTTTTTTAATTAATTAGACAGGCCCCTCCCCGCCTGCTCGGTGGCAATCAACCGTCATTCTCCGGCAAGCATTCTACATCGCCTCCCGCATGCTCTTAATACTAACATGCAGGGATGCGGGGTTACGTGAAAGATTAGTGGTGTTAGTTAGCAGATCCCGCAATAAGCACTCTGGGGAGTATCGTGTATGATATGCTCAGCATGAGTCATGCTGGGCAGCGTGGTGTGAGAGGCCAGTGTGGCAAACATGACTAATAGGTGCCCTGAGTGCCAGACTGCGGATTCGTGTTGTGTATTGTTATTTGGGCATGCGTGTAGTGCCTATTGCGGTGCATGCGTCCATGCTTAGTGGAGGGTTAGTGTTGGGTTATGATCATGCGTGTTATTTATGGTATGTTAGTAACTTTGAGGTGGTGTCAGTACACGGGATTAGTAGTTCGAAGCATGCATATAATATTAGTTGTGGTTTGGAATGCTGAGGGAATTCTGTAGGCAGATATGATGGTAGTCTTGAGGGCTATGCTGGGATCTAGACAGGGATGAGCTGGTTTAGGAAGTCTTGAACGTCATGTTCGCTAACGTCGTTGTCCGAGTATCGGTGAAAGAGGTATAGGGGTCCTTTATGTTTATTGGTGAATGGGTCATAGCTACCAATGCTTTGGATGAGTGGGTTTGGATTTTGTTCTGCGTCAGAGGTCAAAGGCGAGCTTGCGGATAAATTCGTTAATAGTATGTATTCTTAGTTTCTTATGTAGAGGTGCTGCTGGGGTTGTACGCGGGAGTTTGCATATTAGCCGTAGGATTTTATTTTGGAAGATTTGTAATAGTTTTATGTGTGTTTTTGCTGCAAAGCCCCAGACCGGGGCGGCGTAGGTAATTAGTGGTCTGAGGAGGGTTTTGTAGAGGACTAAGGCAGTTTCGATGGGAAGAAGGCTGGAGTGGTTTAATAGCGGATAGAGTTCTCTGAGTCGGCCGCATGATTTGCCTCTGATTTGATTGATGTGTGTGCGCCAAGTGAGGCCTCTGTCCATGGTGACACCTAGGTATTTTATTGTGGGCAACCAGGTTATATTAGTGCCGAAGAGTTGTAGGGGAGGGAGATTTTGGCCTCGATGGGTGGTGCGTTTGGTGAAGAGAATGGCTTGACATTTATTGGGATTTGGTTTGATTCGCCAGTTAGTGAACCAAGATTCTAGTTGCGTAATGTAGTTTTGAAGACGGCGGTGTATTAGGCGTGGTTGCCAGGATTGGGCCATGATGGCTGTGTCATCAGCATAGACGAATGTTTTAACTGAATTAGGCATAGGAATATCATTAATATAGATGTTGAAAAGGAGTGGTCCCAGGATGCTACCCTGGGGAACGCCGGCGCGGATTTGTCTTAGGCTAGATCGTCCTGAGAGATAGTTGGAAATTAGTTTAACTGCTGAGTCTGGTAAATTATAAGAGATCATTTTGCGTAAGAGTCCTTTGTGCCAAACTATGTCAAAGGCCCGTTCGAAATCGTGGAGTAGTGCACCACTTGATTTATTGATGTTGTAGCCATGGGTGATGTGTTCTGTGGCTCTAAGTATTTGAAGTGTTGAGGAGTGGTGTGTTCGGAAGCCGAATTGTTCGTTGCAGAGGAGCGTGGTGCTTTTAATGTACGCGTTTAGTCGTTTGAGTATGATTTTCTCAAGGAGTTTGTTCAGTGAGCTGAGGAGACTAATTGGTCTATAGTTCATCGGGTTGTGTGAAGGTTTGTGATATTTAGGGAAGTGTAGTACATGAGCAGTTTTCCAGGCTGTTGGGAAAATGCCATGCACAAGAGAGTAATTAAAAATGGTGGCTAGGAATTTAAGTGACCTTAGTGGCAAGTTTTTGATGGCTATATTGGGTATCTGGTCGGGGCCTGGTGCCTTTAGGTTGGGAAGGTGGCGGATTAGCCAAGCAATCTCAGAGTGGGAAGTCTTTCGCATTCTGTTATGGGTAGGTCGGTTGTGAACATCGCGTGTTATTTGGTGTGTTTCAGTTATAAAGATGTCGGATGATGGCTGGTCGTTTGGGGACAGAGTTAACTCAAGGGGTCGGCTAGCGCCTCTGCTTTCTCTTGGTCGGTTTCGGCTATGGTGTTGTTTGTACGCAGTGGTGGTATTTCTATAGGTTTTTTGGTCAGGTAACGGGTTATCCGCCAGATGTCGCCTCTGTTGGTGTCTAAGTCAGCGAGTTTGGTGTTCCATTGGTCATTGGTAATTTGGGTGATCTGTTGCCGCAATTGGGCGTTGAGTTCCAGAAGTCGTCTCTGATGAGCTGGGTGTCGGGTTTGCTGCCATTGTCGTCTGATTCGGTTGCGTTCGGCTGTGAGATCTTTAATGTCAGGAGGTTGGTGCCTGGGTCCTGGGTTGGGTGCGATGAAGGGTGTAGAGCAGGAGATGGCTTGTGAAATGGTGCTTTGAATGTGCTCGACGGCATTGTTGAGATCATCTATGGAGTGAAGGGTCGTCTCAGTAAGGTGTTGGTCGATGTAGTCCCTGTAGTTATCCCAGTTGGTTTTGTTGAAGTTATATCGGGGAGGGGGCTGCACGTGGGATGTAGAGGCGTCAGTGGTGGCTAGAACCGGGAGGTGATCGGATGATAGTTCGTTAATGACGGTGAGCTGAATAGGGTGTGTAAGATTTTGTGAAATGGCTATGTCTAGGATGTCGGGTGTGTGCCCGTGTTGCCAGGGGATGTGCGTGGGTTGAATGGGTGCATGAATTATGTAATTAGATTGCAGTTCGTGGGTGGCAAGTCTTTGTCCTGGAGCGTTTGAATGAAGACAGTTCCAATTTCCATGTTTGGAATTGAGGTCACCAATAATGATTACTCGATGGGATATGTTTAGGAGTGTGTCTAGATCATCTGTGGAGATGTCTACAGGGGGATTGTAGGCTGAGATTACGGTGGTATCCGCATTGGCGACTTTAATGGTTATTGCTACGGCTTCGAGTCGCCGTAGCGGTGGATTATATGTTTGGTGATGGGCTAGGTGATTCCTGATCAGAAGAGCCACGCCCCCTCCCCTGCGATTTCTGTCAGCGCGGTATACCTTATAGCCCGGAATGTAAAGTCTGTCTTGGATGTCTAGATGCGTTTCTGTAAGGGCAACAATGGGATAAGAGTTATTGTGAAGGAAGTGTCTGAGTTCAGTTTTTCGTTGACGGATTCCATTAGTATTCCAAGTGAGAATCATAGTCCGTTGTTCAGCCATTGTTGTCTTGGAAAAGGGTGAAGAAGCATTCGAAGAATTCGAAGTTTGTGGCAATGACACCAATGAGATCACGGGAGCGGTCAGTGAGAATTTGACCTATTATTTGGGCGTCGTTCCTTAGGTCTTCTAATGTCATTTGCTGGCTCTTTAGTTTGCACGTTAAGGTGTCCCTGAGCTGCTGTGCGTTCAACGCACGTCTTGGGATTTGTCGTGACGAGTACTGAGGTTGGGAGGGGATTCTTCTACTGGGGCCCGGTGCAGTGGCTGACTGTGGTTGTTGGTGCTGCTGAGGTTGGATCAAGGTCCAATTGGGAGGGTTGTTAGGTATTGTGCGTCCACGAGGGCCCACCAGGTGCCACTCGGTGGGCGTATTCGTGTTGGCGTGCACAGGGTGAAAGATTGAGGTCGATGGCATTGAAGCAAATTGCCCCCAGGGGTGCGCCGTCCGTGGATTCTGCGCCGATAAGTGCTGTCGACCGTGTTCGGCATAGGAGTGCCCGCGTCCTTGGCGCAATGACAAGGCCCTCTGGTATTCGGTGCACCCACGATAACGGGAACCATGACCCTTCTGTCGGCACAAAGCGCAGCAGCGGTCGTCACCTGTTACTGCGCATGTCCGAAAGGAATGTGAACCCGCGCACTTGGAGCATACTTCGCCCGATGCCCGGCAGTCTTGCTCGTGGTGCGTGAGCATCTGGCATCGATTGCATTGTTTGGGTATGTTGGGGCGTTTATAATCCTCCATTCTAACCGGGTAATATGATAGGTGTTTTATCCTAAGTAAGGAGTCATTTTCTTCGTGAGTTTTCACTTCAATAAGGTAGATAGGTAATGGTGTTCTTGCCCTGTTCCATCTGTGGAGTTGAACAACCCGGAGCGGGTTTATCCCCTAGGACAGGAGTTCTTCTCTCAGGGTAGCATCAATGTGGTTTGAGCTAATGCCTTTGGCTACTACACTGAAGGATCGGAAGGAACGTGAGGGGACTATGTGAAAGTCAGTGTTATTCTCCTGGAGGAAGTGAACCATTTGGTTGTAAAGGCTGTCGCTTGTTATTAAGACCTGAATGTCATGCGAGAAGCGGGCTTTGAGAATTTTAATGTCCTTTGAGGGGAACTTTGGGAGCACTTGATTAAGTTTAGTGCCGTGGTCTTTGTGCACGTATATGGGAGGGCAGCATTGTGAGGCGTCGTGGCGGGTGCCTTGGGGCATGGGTTGAGTTGCAACATTACGTAGAGGGGTTGAGGGTCCGCTGATGTTGTTTCCCATTGCCATGGAGCTGTGAGGGTCCCTTGTGCCGTGAGGAACAGGAGATGCCTGAGCGCTAGTTGAAGCGGTCACCGCTCCTAGTGGTGGGAAGTGGGAGGGGCTACTGAGAGGTGGCAGGCTATTGG
Source organism: Mantis religiosa (assembly GCA_030765055.1). Lineage (NCBI taxonomy): Eukaryota > Metazoa > Arthropoda > Insecta > Mantodea > Mantidae > Mantis > Mantis religiosa. The sequence goes on along the minus strand of CM060959.1, from coordinate 143,207,379 downwards.
ATGTGCTGGCCCTGCTCTGCAGTGCCTCGGAGACAGCTGCTCTCTTATTTGGAGGGTCATTTATCGGTGAGTCTGAGCTGATCATGTCTTGTGGGACCAAGGCTTCAATGCTCGCTACTGGGGAGACGAGTTGTTCCGCACCTGTGTAGGTGGTTGGCGTTGCTTGGCAGGCATCTGGTAAAGGAGTAGTGGAAGTCACTGAGGCTAGTGGCGCAGGCTCTTGTTGTGCAGCTCTTGCAGGCCTGTCGGTATTACTGTGAAGGCCACTTGCAATATTGCCGGGAGACCCCTCTCTGTCTGCCCGGGTTTCCTCAGCCGGCCCAAGGGGTGAACTCGGGTTAGAGCTGGGAAGCGGTGAGAGAACACAAGGAGGTGTGGGTGGTGATTCAATTATCTCTGTGTCTTGTTCAGCGTTGGTCAGGCCTAGGGTCACAGCGACCACTGGCTGTCCCCGAACTGTAAGGTTACAGGGGGATTGAACATTAGCCTTGGAATGGGCGAGTTGAAACCTTTGCCGTGTTTTACCACAGTGACCCCCTTTTAATTAAATTTTTTTAAAATTATTATTGTAGTTGTTTAATCAGGCTGTTAAGGGGGGTGCAACCACGTGTCTTGACAAAGACCGGGTGGTGCCTAAAGCTGCTGCTGACCTTTAGAAAGGCAGGTGGCAGGTGATGGCTTGCTGCTCTTTAGAAAAATAAGGGGATTGATAACTGCTTAAATAACTAGGAAGAGAAGAGTCCATAACAACCTAGTACTAAGGGCCAATTAGGTAGGGGCTTAAGCCTAGATAGGAAAGGTGAAAGAGAGTGATAGGAAAGAGGTAGCTTAGCAAGCGCCAGAAAGAATAGCTTGGGAGGCAGAGCACCAGAACCCGAAGGCGCCGTGGTTCCAGCAGTTGAGCTGTTGGCTGAGGTGGTGCCACCCTACTTGTTCAGCTACAATTAAACCTAATATATACTCATAGCACCGCCGCGGGAGCCAGGTTACCGGTGGGGTCCTGATGCGCAATGCCGTTGTCCGGGATCCCACACAGGTCCGCAGCTGCTGCGGGGCTCGCTGGCGGAGTGGCCGGCACGGAGGGCTGGCAGGCTGGTGGCTGGCTGGCACGGACGAGAGCAGCGTGTTAGCGCAGCCTCGCCGGTCAAATCGCTGGCTTCTTGAAGATCTCGCGGGCTCGAACTCCCTTCTTCTCGCTAGTACTCCAGTCCTAGCTAGTCGGGCTCTTCAGGTGTTACCCCTATGACGTCTCGACGCCGAGTGAGTCCCCTCCTACTTCAATGCACTTTTTATAGCGTCTCTGCCAGTCCTTGAACACGTGCTGCGGACCATTCTCTTTCAGGTTCTTGAGAATCGCCTCACTTTTCTTGAGCACTGCTTCAGATTTCTCAAATCGAATACCCCTAAGATTTGTCTTTAGTGATGGGAATAAAAAAGTCACAGGGTGCAAGATCACGGCTATAAGGTGGATATGGGACACAGGTAATTTTGAATCGAGCCAGAAACTGCATGACTTGTTTTGCGAAGTGACGCCGTGCATTGCCATGATGAAGTCGCTGCCCAGTCCGAGAAAGCTCTGGTCGTTTCTTTGCTATGTGCTTCCTCAGTGTAGGCAATACTGACGTGTAGTATGCTGCTGTAACAGTAGTATGAGGGGGAACTGCATGCTGGTAAATCATTCCATTACAGTCAAAAAATATGATCACTATCACTTTCCCTGCAGATAAAACATTTGTCTTTTGTGGTGTTGGAGAACCTGGCGATTTCCACACTGTGCTGGCTTGTTTTCCTACAGGATCATAATCATGCAGCCATGACTCATCATCGGTGATAATCGATTTAAAAAACGCATCCTCTCCATCAGCAAAGAGACGCAGTACCTCACGGCTTGTCTCCATTCGCACAGCCTTTTGTTCGGGAGTCAACAGACATGGCACCCAACGAGCACAAACTCGGGTCATATGGAGATGGCCGTGCATAATTGTAAACACACTGCCATATGAAATTCTCAACACTTCACTGAGGTTACATAATGTTATACGCCGATCCTCTCGGACAATCACAGCAGCTGTATTGATATTGACTTCAGTCACAGTAAAAGCCGAAACATCATGCCCACCTTCCTTAACACTGACAAGTCGGCCTTTGAAGTCCTTGAACCACTGTTGCACGAGGTAGTGCATCTTCACTATACACTTGCTTCAGCTTTTCATAAGCTTCGGTGGCTGTATGGTTTAAACGAAAATAAAATTTTATTGCTCTTTACTGCTCCTCTCACATCACCTCCACTGTGTGATATGCGAAATGCACGTAGAGTCTACAAAATAGAGCATTACTATCAACCTACTTATACGAGAGCGCTGCCGTCCACTGACATACATAAACTCCCGCCCTTTTCAAACATTTATCTTATAGAGAGCAAATTATCACGGAAGCTACAGGAAAAACTCAGTCTCAGTCTTTGTTATCAGCCCTCGTAGTTTAGGAATGGAAGAGAGGCGCAGATACACCAGACACAATGGGGAAGAAAGTGACGTGAGGCACTGAGAAGAGTACATACTTGATTTCTTCCTGTGATGTGATAACTGCTGACCGAGATGCGATAGAGTACATACTTACTCCAATTTTATTTTATTTATTTATAGATGAGATAATATACAAGATTAAAAAAGGAAAATCTGCACTGTCCGGTAATAACAAACAAAGAAATTCTGGACTGCTATATGCGGATGACTTAATGCCACGATCTATAACGATAGTAGGATTGCAGTAGGCAATAAATGAAATCCAGAAATTTTGTCAAGAGTGGGGAACAAAATTAAACATAAATAAGTCGAAAGTTACGGTCTTCAAGAAGGGAGTTAAACTAAAAAAATATGAAAAGAGGGTACTAAATGGCAAAAGCTAGTCAATGAATTTGAATACTTAGGAGCATGATTGAATAATAATGGAAAGTGGGGAGCACACAGGAGAAAAATTGAAGCAAAACGAGGAGCGGTAATAAATGGAATAAGAATATACAAATACAACCTAGAAATGACAAACAAGTGGTGAGAAAGAATATACGAAGCATAGTTGAATCCAAAATGTTGTGTACAGTGGAGATCTAGGGGAGGGGCACAGAGGTAAACAAAACTGTCGATCAAAACTACAGAAGGTTTTGTAAAGAGTTACTAGGATTACCAAGATCAGCACCTACGGAAGTAGAATTAGGAAAGATAGGAAGAAATGGAATAATAATGGAAAGAATAATAACATTTTGGTATAGGTGCTTGGTCAAAGAAGGGGAAATTATGAAATTATGCATGAGACAGCAAGAAATATTAGAGAACTCAAATAGTTGGTGGACAGAGATGGCTGGAATTATGGAAAAAATAGGAATGGGAGATATATGGAGATTAGAGGAAAGGAATACAAGCGATGTGGGTAAATTACTAAAAAGCAGAGTAGAAGATATAGAAAGACAGGAAATATGGGGAAGTCTAGAAAATATGAAATCATTACAATTTTACAAGCAAATAAAAAGAAATTGTGGACAAGAAGCATATGTAGAATACTGCAATAGGCAAAGAGAGAGAGAGAGAGAGAGAGAGAGAGAGAGAGAGAGAGAGAGAGAGAGAGAGAGAGAGAGAGAGAGAGAGAGAGAGAGAGAGAGAGAGAAGAGAGAGAGAGAGAGAGAGAGAGAGAGAGAGAGAGAGAGAGAGAAGAGAGAGAGAGAGAGAGAGAGGAGAGAGAGAGAGATGAGAGAGAGAGAGAGAGAGAGAGAGAGAGAGAGAGATGAGAGAGAGAGAGAGAGAGAGAGAGAGAGAGAGAGAAGGGTTAGCTTGGATGAGAACAGGAATAACACTTCTAAGCGGAATAAGGGGTAGGGAAAGGGAATTTGTGAATTATATGGGGGAAAAAGAAAGCATAGAGCACAGAATGCGAGAAGGTTGCAATGTGGAGAAAAGAGGTTTGGGAGGAAAAATGGGAGAGAGTAAGTGAGGAAAGGAAGGTAAGAAGTATTGGCGAGTTGTTTCAGAAAGTAAAATAAAAATGGTCCAGAAATGTAAAGAATATAAGAAAGGAAGTTGAGGGGAAGAAAGGGACTAATTAAGTAATCAAGGAGGTATGGAGGTTAAGAGCTACCTGGCAGAGCAGAAGAGCAGGGTGTCATGTAAGCCAAGGTAGCAACAAGGTAAACACAAATAAAAGTAGCCAAAAGTTGTAAATTGTAACATTTTGGAATATGCAAAATAAATATATCAATATATCAAACTGCGTACCGCGATGCGATAATGCATGCTTGATTTCTTACTGCGATGTGATAGTTTGATTTAAACTTAGGATTTAGGTGTGGGGTTTAGAAAGGGAATACGGGGAGAAGCAACCGATAGTCGTGACGAGCAAGACCGAATAAAGCAACATAACGTCAATGTTTAGTAACATCCCGAGGAAATATTCAAAACACTGGAGAGTCATTTACTGAGGAAACCTGGACCCTTAGAAAGGGATCCCATTGCTTCCTGATACCTGAGGCCCGATAACATCACATGCTAGCCCAGGGGAAGACAGCTCTAACCGCCAAATATGCCTCCGAACGAAAGGCAGCTTAGCGTGTGACGTCACCATGCCAATTTCTGCTGCCCAAAACGAGGAAATAGTTTGATTTATTGGGGTTTCGACAGCGTGGGTAAGGCAGTAAACGTATCGGATATTGATAATACGTACAACTTACATCTTGCGTGTTGTAATATTAATGGTTACTGCTTTAATTACACAATTCGTCACAGTTTATAAACAATTACATTTTGGCTCTGTGCTATGAGAAAACATAGAGCTTCAACTCGTAGATTTTCTGAAGGTCAGGAATGTTATGAAGTAAATAAATTAAAATATAAAAAAACTTTCTCTGTAAATGGGAGGAGACTCATTCGGAACAAAATTACGTGGACATTTCCCGACACTTTCTGTTTCGTTTATCTTTAAATAGTTTATCAATGTCAGGACGTAATGCCTGGAAAATTTTTAATCGAAAGGTACACATTAGATCGTGATTCGACAAGGTACTTCAGGGTTTGGAGTTAGCTAATTTCATAACAGAAAGAAAGATTGTTCGCACACATATGTCGAGCCAAATATACACAATGGCCGTACGGCAAGTGAATACAACCTCGGAAATCTGGCTTGTGGGACATTCTTGTAAAAATAAGCAAAGCCTTTCTTGTATGTATATTTGTGCTTCAATAAATCGTCACATTGTAAATTTAACAGTCCCATTAGGTACCTGGCAGCTACATTGTCATCGAGTGTGCTACACCTAACTGGACCCTCAGATTCTGTACTCACAGCGCCATTTATATAGGAAAGTTGGCACTACACGACTCTTGCATGACGTCACACGCACTGCAGGCTTCGCTTCTGGCTGAAATAGTCACAACTCTGGAAGCTGTCTTTCTCTGCTGCTAGCCGAGGAAATAAACTGTTCTCGTCATCCAAAAAAAATCCACCGCTTCCCAACCAAAAATTCCGTACCAAAAGGACGCCCAACTTCCCATCTTCCACCTCGCCATTTGAAAATAGATTATCTCTGATTAAAAAAAGGTATACAATATATGAGAAAAATGGGACACTTTATTAAAAAGAATACGCACATTTAGACTTACACCTCAGATTTTAAGTGACAATTACTATTAACTGATTACTGAGACAAATATGGTGCAAAAATACACAATGCAACAGAAAATCTTTGTAACTTCCAGTTCGGAATTCTGTTGAGTGTTTTCATCACTGCACGTTTTCTGGCCTAGTTATTGATGTTTCAATCTATTGAAATCTTAAAGTTTCACTGGTTTCAGCGAAATCTGCAATGCTATGGTTTTATTTTAAACTCGTTCTCTGAAAATGTCCCTAGCGCTACTTTGAAAATTATTAACAACGGAATTTTTTCTTGATATGCTCGCTGCTTGGTAAATCATATGAAACATTAGTTAATGTCATAACAATAGTACCACACAATGTTTGGTAATTTCATATTTTTCCAGCCGTCTATGTGCAGTGTGTTCTGTTAGAATCTCTCAGTAATCCACCTAATCTTCTATTTTGTTTTTATTGCAGCAGAAACTGCATCCCCATTCTCTTCCTGAAATATGTTCTCATTTCATATTCCTCTGCTGGGATTGTGTTGAGAAGACACTGCTTCTATTTTCTTTCTGCCAACGCTGAACGAACGCTAAGCTGACTTAAGCTTCTTCTCCAGCGTCCTTACTGTGTGTTGTACTACTACTCCCGTCACGTAATGTAAATAGCAGTAGCTTCAAAGAATAAACTTTCACATTTATTGTAAGAGCGAATATCAGGATAAAGGATCATACACCACCGTATACAAACATTCAGGTAAACTTGTATACGACCAATAAGCATTTTCAAACTTATATCCTGAAGAGAGAGATATATAAGACATCGCATGTACTAGAGCAACAATTAATCTGAAGACGGTAAAACTATGAAACATATCATGGACAGGAAGACTAAACTACTGCAGCTACTGTTATTGAGAGATGAAAAATAATCAACCTTCAATAATGTCTATTGCGAGTTTGATTATAACAAGCTGAATAAAGAATATTAACTTTATTCCATAGTTTTAAAAAAGCGCTATCCACAAAGCGTTGTAATTCTGCTCGCTATCTTACAAACATTGCAATACAAGACAATTTTGAGAGAGCGTAGGCTTTCACGGCCGGAGTCAATATAACTGGAAGTTATTTCCGGGCTGTTATGCCGTGGTCTGCTGGATTTGTAGTTACCAGACGTTTCGTCCGCAACTGCGGCGGACATCTTCAGTGGCGTGGTCGTAGTCTCCTCGGAGAAGTTAGCGTAGCGTCTGTAGTGTTGACTGTCTGGGCTGCAGTATTTATACTGTTAGTGACCTCCGCTGATTGGACCAGCTGGCGGACGGAGCGAGGGAGTGGGCGGGCTTGGATAGGGGGTGCTACCCTCTGGTTGGTTCGCTTGGTTTTCTTCTGTTCTGTGTTGTTTCTTATGTTCGATGACCTCAAACTACGTCTGTACCGTGCGATCATTCCACCCATGATTCTGTATGGGTGCGAGGTCTGGGGATTGGCGGCTCCGACCACAATCCGCAGACTGCAAATCGTGCAGAATCGGGCGTTAAGGATGATCTATGGTACTGGGCGTAGATTCCCTACGCACATCTTACACGAATATTCCCAAATCCCTTACATAGAGGACATGGTAAGAGAGAGATCTCGAACCCTCCATCAAAAACTTTCTACCCATTCCAACCAGCTGGTCAACACCCTGGGTCGGTATGACCACAGAGCTCCTCGCAGGAGGAGGAGGTACAAACTCCCAAAGGACGCCATGGGCTATTAGCCAGATGGGGTTCTCTCCATCACACTGAAAACACCAGAACCAGAAATGGGTTTAGATAATTCCCCCACATAGTTTCCTATCCCCTCTGATCATGCTGTCATCATTCCGACCTTCTTCAAGCGGAGAGTTGGGTGAGGGCGGCCTTGGGAATATGTACCCCAGGCGGCAGCCTGAGCGGCTTAACCCAACAGATCAGAGAAACCTTTGCCCCGACATAAACGCTTGAGACAAAAGACTAAAGACTTCTACACCACCCAGATAAAGTCGCAGAAAGCGGATAGGTGCTGTACGAAACCATTCCGTCCAGGTAAACTTGGACGACTCGATTCTTCTGCTGGTCTGCTGGTCTGCAGGGTGCCAGTTGCTGCCATTGGTGGCATAGACTCTTTACTGATAGCTGCATACGACGCACCTGGTCATCACTTCTATGAGGCAGATTACACCACCCTACTGAACCTACACCCAGTGGTTTGCATTGCAGGAGACCTCAACGCGAAACATGGGCTCTGGAATAGCCGCAACAATAACCAGAGAGGAAGAGGGCTCTACCGCCTCATAAGCGGAGACCCAAATCTGATCGCGCAGGGACCTAGAGGTCCAACGTGTCATCCGGCTCGCGGCAGACCGGATATCATAGACATCATGATCACCAAAAACATTCCATTCCATCTGGACCTCTCAGTAGTTAATGAGATGGACTCAGACCATGACCCTGTCATAGTCGACACAGATATCAGTGCACCTGCACTGATATTCCCTGATTGGGAATACGAGGTTGACTGGGATGCAGCCATACAATCCTTTAACCGAACGTTCGACCCCCGCCCACGTATCAATGATATTGAGGCGCTGGAGCTGGCGGCGACACGTTTCTCCCAACAAATCCAACAGATTGTAAGAGCACACACATACCGCATCCCGACTAACAAGCTTAATCCTGGAATCATTCCCAACGAGATTCGGCAGCTGATAAAAGCCAAGGCTACCGTACGGAGGCTGTGGCAACGATTTCGCCATCCCAGGATAGGCGCAGTCTACCAGCGGTTAAAATCCCTGGTAAGAAGACTGCTTCGAGCTCATCGAGCCGCCACCTGGGAAAACACCATGCAGAACATCAACCTTCAGGAAAAGAAACCATGGCGAATAATCAAGTCCTTACGCAAGGACAAAACTCTGTACCAGCATCCATTGCATGGCACTCGTGGGAGGCTCGCCTTTGAACCACACGAGAAAGCCACAGCGTTCGCAGACTATCTGGAGTGCCAATTCGAACCAAGGGAGGACCCCCAAGACGAGGACTTTACTGAACACGTGGAGGCGGAGGTGGAGTTCCTCTATGAGGACCCACCACCGAGACACGCGGAGATCCATATTCCTATAGTCACCCCTAAAATGGTGGCTTCTGAAATCAAAAAGCTCAAACATAACAAATCTCCTGGACATGATGGCGTTACAGCGACCATGCTCCAGCACCTTCCCAAGAGGACTGTCATTCACTTGACGAGGATATTCAATGCTTGCCTTCACCTACGCCACTTCCCGATATACTGGAAGGAGGCGCGGGTGGTGTGCTTCTTGAAACCCGCCAAGGATCCGGTCTTTCCTTGCAACTACCGATCAATCAGTATTCTCCCAGTTGTCTCAAAAATGTTTGAACGACTGCTCCTAACCCGCTTGACACCTCTTTTTGAGGACAGGCAACTCCTTCCGGATCACCAGTTTGGTTTTCGACGGGGGCACTCCACGACCATGCAGTTGCTTCGATTGGTTGAGAAGGTAACCCTGGGATTCCAGGAGAACTTCAAAACCATTGCGGTTCTGTTGGACGTGAAAAAGGCCTTTGCGACAACCTGGCACCAGGGTCTACTGTACAAGCTCAAGGAAGTTAAAATCCCTCCTCCCTATCTTGCTCTGATCAGCAGCTTCCTTCGGGATCGCTCATTCAGGGTGAGAGTGGAAGGAAAGCTTTCCAGCGTCAGACCCATAGCTGCGGGGGTCACGGAGGGTAGTGTACTATCACCGTTGCTCTTCGCGGCCTACATGTCTGACTTCCCTACAGAGCCACAGACAGTTACGTGCCAGTATGCGGACGACGTTCTCATTATGGCGCGTAATAAAAATGTCAAGTTCTGCTTTCCGCCTCTGCAGCGACAGCTCCGAGCGATCGGCCGCTGGAGTGAGAAGTGGAGGATGGCAATTAGTCCAGGGAAGAGCTCAGCTCTTCTGCTGGCTAAGGTCAGACGCTGGCGACCGACGGGAACGCTGAGGCTGAGGCAGAGGCAAATCCCATGGGTTTCCTCGGCTAAATACCTGGGTGTCCTACTTGATCGCGGGCTAAACTTCACTCCCCATGTCAGGGCTAAGGCGGGACTAGGCCATGTTGCACTCAGGCAGTTGTACCCCATTTTCAGGTCCAACATGCCGGCACACCTCAAACTACGTCTGTACCGTGCGATCATTCCACCCATGATTCTGTATGGGTGCGAGGTCTGGGGATTGGCGGCTCCGACCACAATCCGCAGACTGCAAATCGTGCAGAATCGGGCGTTAAGGATGATCTATGGTACTGGGCGTAGATTCCCTACGCACATCTTACATGAATATTCCCAAATCCCTTACATAGAGGACATGGTAAGAGAGAGAGATCTCGAACCCTCCATCAAAAACTTTCTACCCATTCCAACCAGCTGGTCAACACCCTGGGTCGGTATGACCACAGAGCTCCTCGCAGGAGGAGGAGGTACAAACTCCCAAAGGACGCCATGGGCTATTAGCCAGATGGGGTTCTCTCCATCACACTGAAAACACCAGAACCAGAAATGGGTTTAGATAATTCCCCCACATAGTTTCCTATCCCCTCTGATCGTGCTGTCATCATTCCGACCCTCTTCAAGCGGAGAGTTGGGTGAGGGCGGCCTTGGGAATATACACCCCAGGCGGCAGCCTGAGCGGCTTAACCCAACAGATCAGAGAAACCTATGCCCCGACATAAACGCTTGAGACAAAAGACTAAAGACTTCTACACCACCCAGATAAAGTCGCAGAAAGCGGCTAGGTGCTGGGCGAAACCATTCCGTCCAGGTAAACTTGGACGACTCGATTCTTCTGCTGGTCTGCTGGTCTCTGCCAGTTGCTGTTGAGCTTCAAAGTTTCTTCTTTCTTATTAAAATTATGTGGATGTTTATAAATTTCAATAGCCTCGCGTTGTAGCCGGGCATGGTAATGTGTTATAGATGAAAGAACGTTGGTGTCCTGGAATTTTATAATGTGTTCGCCCTCAGCTTCAATGGCGTGTTGGGCGACTGCAGACTTTTCAGTTTGTCCCAAGCGGCAGTTTCTTTTGTGTTCGGCGAGTCTGGTGTTAATGCTGCGCTGTGTGGTTCCAATGTAGACCAAACCACAGGAACAGGGAATACGGTATACACCAGATGATGATAGAGGCTCCCGAGGATCTTTAGCCGAGCGTAGTAGATTGTTGAGTTGTTTAGTGGGCTTGAAAACAGTGTTGACGTTGTGTCGCTGCAGTATATGTTGAATACTGTCGGTGACATTATTGAAATATGGCAGGAAAACTGTGCCATTATATTTGGGCCTCTGTGCATTCTGTGAGGCAGGTTTCGGTCTGGCAGGACGGCAAGCTCTTCTGACTTCTTGGATGGAGTAGCCATTGGATAAAAAGGCTTGTTCTAGGTGACGGAGTTCTGTTCTTAATAACTGTGGTTCGCAAATGCGTGAAGCACGATTTACGAGTGTATTTAACATGGCACGTTTTGTCTGGGGTGATGGTTTGAAGCCTTATTCAGATAGCGGTCCGTATGGGTGGGCTTACGGTAAACAGTGTGCCCAAGGGTGCCGTCTGTTTTCTTGCTGACCAGGACGTCCAGGAAAGCTAGTTGTCCATCTTTCTCTTCTTCCATGGTAAATTGAATGCGGGGGTTGATGCTGTTAAGATGTAGTAGGAAATCTTGCAGGGCTTCTTTTCCGTGTGACCATACGACAAAAGTGTCATCTACATATCGGAGCCAGACAGTCGGTTTTAGTGGAGCCGTGTCTAAGGCATGGGACTCGAAGGACTCCATGAAGAAATTGGCCACAACCGGGCTGAGAGGGCTACCCATAGCAACGCCATCTATCTGTTCGTAGAACGAGTGGTTCCACTGGAAATATGTCGTGGTCAGAACATGACGGAAGAGTGCGATTAAGTCGTCTGAGAAGGTGTGTTGTAACTGTGCGAGTGCTTCTTGCACTGGGACCATGGTGAAGAGAGAGACGACATCGAAGCTGATGAGAAGGTCGTGACAATTTTACCACTTAAAGTTATATATTAATAGCTCTGACTTAAAATAAAACACAAATAACCCATACCCCAACTGTCAGATGCTCCTGCCGAAATTAATAAATTTGGTGACAGTAAATCATAGCAAATTCGTATTTATACTATGTCCAAAGAGAGAATAAAGTACTGCATCACTCCGCGTCCACATAAGTTCGGAATGACAATACTGTTAGCTTCGATAAGTATCATATTACCAGAAAAAATCCCTAAACTAAATCTGCAGTTCAAGAAAACAAACCTGAAACAAAATATTTAGGAATAATTTTTTATTCAAAATTATCTTTGAGACATCATATTGAAGAAGTAGTAAACAAATCAACAAACTTTTTTTCAATTTTGAAAAGAGTGGAGTCAAGTGGGGCAGCAATCAGGAGACACTGGACACCATATGCAAAACATTCATCAAGCCAAAACTTCTTTATAATGCAGAGGTAATAAGTACAACAAACAGTTCTACCATAAATCACCTAGAAGTATGCCAAAATCAGGCCCTGCGACTAATAACTGGTGCAGCAAAATCAACTCCAATCACGACAATGCAAGCCTTAACCCGGAACTATCCAACAGATCTAACTTTAGAGGAGCAGGCACTAATACAACATGAAAAAGTGTTGCTGTTAAAAACAACAAAATGGGAGAAAAGGTTACTACAACCAATCAAGATGAAAACACAAACAAGTTTCCTACACAAAGTTACGGAATTAAGAACAGATCTGAATCTTCCTAATTCCAAAGAAAACATTTTAATCAAACAAAATCCACTGACTTTTGAACCAAGTAATATTCAATTAGAATTAGAACAAATAGTTACAGAATGTGGAACTTCCAAACCTGTGCTAAAAGCACTAACATTAGAAACTGTGAACAATATATACCCACCTGAACAATGGTTACATATCTACACAGATGGATCTAACTTGGACAGCAACTCAGGAGCAGGAATTAAGTGTGCACTTTTCTCATTCGATCAACCAGCAGGAACCACACATCAAATTTTGGTGCAGAAGTAACGGCTATTCATATTTCACTCCAACACCTTCTATACAGAATAGATAACCTCAAAACTGCTGTCATACTTTCCGATTCTAAAGCAGCACTATGTGCAATAAGTTCATATAAAATATAGTCAATCCAAATTACAGAACGTCACAAAGTGATGCAACAACTTCTAAAGCTACAGAAAAGAATTATATTACAGTGGATACCGGCACATTGTGGAATTGCTGGAAATGAATCAGCTGATTTTCTTGCCAAAAAAGGTGCAAATTTAATTCAGAACTGAAGTAAAAACTTACACTTTACATTCATTAAAAGATCAATCAAAAGCAAATATCAAAAAACCAAGCAATATCTAACAAAGCCAAAGTTAAAAAATGGAACATTTTAATTAAAAATCCAGAAATCACACGTAAAGCTGCAGTAGCAAATTTTGGATCACTTACGGAACATGATTATTTGGACAAACACTTACACAGAATAGGAATTTATACAAGTGCAAATTGCCCTTTGTACAACAAAGAAGAGGAAATGACTGAAGAACATCTTTCAACCTGTGAAGCCCTACCTGCTGGACCCGCTACACAGAAATATTGGAGAGCAAGAGAGCTAATGGCTTCATTGCCAAAGCCTAGCATTTGACAACAAAGAAGAGGAAATGACTGAAGAACATCTTCTAACCTGTGAAGCCCTACCTGCCGGACCCACTACACAGAAATATTGGAGAGCAAGAGAGCTAATGGCTTCATTGCCAAAGCCTAGCATTTGACTACAAAGAAGAGGAAATGACTGAAGAACATCTTCTAACCTGTGAAGCACTACCTGCCGGACCCACTACACAGAAATATTGGAGAGCAAGAGAGCTAATGGCTTCATTGCCAAAGCCTAGCATTTGAAAACAACAGCGACAATAACATATTACCAGAGCTAGAAAGTTCATACCGATTTCCTTGAATAGTGTAAGCTCGGCCAGGTATGGCTGTGCAACGCAGGGCTAGTAGTAAGGGCAAGGTTCACCGTGGAACACGACACATTACCCGAGCTAGGAGTTCGTTCCGATTTCCTTGTGCAGTGTAAGAGCGGCCAGACAGGGTTATATCACGAAACGCTACTAACAAGAGCCAAGGTTCACCGTAGAATACAACTCATTACTGCAAAGCTGTCACTGCATGACACAGAGCACATTAGTAGGAAGGAACATATTCAAATGACGTCTTTGTTGTGCTTCAAAGATGAGCAACAAAATTTGCTGTACAACCATTCATGTTTTCTAGAAATGTACTTATTTATGTCCTCACTTACTTTATTATTTACATTTCAATGGGTAACTTCAGCAAAACATGGAAAAAAGAGAATACAGATCGAGAAATTAAATTAGCTGAAAGTATTAACGAATTTGCAACAGATTACTCTGGGCAACAATGAAAATGTTTCGGGCTTAAAGGTAGTGAATTTACATTTATTGCCGTTGCTAAATTAAAAAAATCACTATAAAATAATAGATTAGCTCTTATTTTGAAGATAAAGTGACATTTCATATGTTAGAGTGAAGATTGTAAATTTCGGGGAATTTTTGGGAGGAGTTGGCACCACAACTGTCAAATAATAAAACACAATCAGAGACATATTTTGGGAATTAAATGATGCAAAAGCCAAGGAAGGCATTTTTGTCAGACCATAAATAAGAGAACTTGTACAGGATCCTGCATTTTACCAAATTTTGGAGGGGACAGAAAAGAAAGCTTGGGAAGCCTTCAAGGGTGTTGTTCATGGATTTTCAGGCAACAAAATAGATGACAACTACAAGCATTTGATTACAGTGCTTCTGCAAAAATAAGGGATCCGTTCATAGTCTGTGTTGACATGGGCACAAGATGATCCACTGTTGAACGGCGTCGTCGAAAACCGCACCGGATGTTACTCAGTAGGTTATGCGTCCCCAGCCACCATACCATTCTCCCATTTACCTTTTTTTTTTTTTCGAGTGGAGGAAAAATGCATTTACGCACTAGTCCCGGGATCGGAGTGTGGGACTCCTCTGACGGAGAGAGATCCGTCAGCCCTACCCACTAAAAAACCTCCACCGGTGAGAATTCGGGAGAGGAAGTGCAGCAGTACCGCTATTGCACCTGCGGATTCTGGGAGAGGATATTACGGCCAGGCAAAGCCTAGGCCGGGTGAGGATGGCGCCAGGACACAAGCATGACCAAGGTCCTACTTGCGCCCTTGGGAATTCAGATGTGGAATTGGTTTACGTAGTATTGTTGTGCCTCGGGACGGAGGCATCGTCTTACAAGATATCTGTGAGGTCCTGAAACATAAGGACGGTGTCATTAATTGTTAGTGCTTAAGAATAAGTTTTTTAAGATATCAGGCCCAGAGCGGCGCTGAGTCTGGCGTCAATTTGTTAGGTATTGGTTTACATGCATTCAATGTGAAAATGGATATATTTAATGTAAGTTAACTAAATAACAACCAAATATTTTGGACATATGCTCAAGATTGAGTATGGTCCACGTCATGTGAGCTAATCTTGCTAGATTATTGTTTTGTTTATACATCTACAATTGAGTAGTCTTCTCATGTCCATGTGGGATGCTTTGGTCATTTTCACTGGTCCCCAGAACGACCCTTAGCAGGGACTTCCAGGGCCACTGATCTGTCAGTAGTGTTTTTGCTAAGCCATGGCTTCTGATTAAGGTGGTACTAAGTTGTTCAGGTAATCTTGAATGTTTATTTCTGGTTCCCCCAGGCCAAGAGTTCTGTCAAACAATGAGAGCGGTCTTTTGTGTACGTCGTGTTGTGTACCGTATGCGCCTAAGTCGCGAATTAGAGGGTTTTTTTGTTTTTTGCCTTTCTGTCATATAGGTTATAACTGAGTAGTTTAATAAATTGTTCGATCGAGTGGAGCTTCAGTTCTTCGTGCAGCCAATAGGCTGGAGCTACTATAGGAACCTTTGCAATAATTCGTATTATTCTGTTTTGCAGTGTCTGCAGTCTGTTTATATGCGTTTTCGCAGCGTATCCCCAGACAGGGGCTGCGTACGTCAATATTGGCCTGATTAGTGTTTTGTATAGCGTAAGACCCATATTGAGTTGCAGTTGGTTATTTAAATTAATCAAAGGGTAGAGTCTGTTCAATTGTCCATTTGCTTTGGCCCTGATATTTTGAATGTGTTTTTTCCATGTGAGACCTTGATCCATGGTGACCCCTAAGTAGGTAATTTGGTCTTTCCATTCGATTCTTTCGCCATGATACACGAGAGGTGGCTGTCTGTGCCTGGGATGTCTATGTTGGATTCTTTTTGTGAAAATAATTGATTGGCACTTTCTGGAGTTTACTGTTATTCTCCATTTTCGAAACCATGGTTCAAGATCATTCAGGGCATTCTGTAGCCGCAGGTGTATTATCCCCGGTTGAGTGGACTGAGTTACCAGTGCCGTGTCGTCGGCGTATATGTATTTTTCAGTGCGAGTAAGTTCTGGCATATCGTTAACGTACAAATTAAAGAGGGTCGGTCCTAGCAAACTTCCTTGTGGGACTCCTGCCTTAATAGGCTTTAGAGAGGAGGAAGCATCCTCCACAGTTACTCGGAACCGACGCTCGCTTATATAATCTTTAATGAGGGCAAGTGTCGAATCAGAGAAATTGTATGATTTGAGCTTGTAAAGTAGGCCCGCATGCCATACTTTATCAAAGGCGCGTTCAATATCTAAGAAGATGGCGCCAGTCGATTTGTTAGTATTGTAACCTTTGGATATGGTTTCCGTAAGGCGGAGAAGCTGCTGTGTTGTAGAATGCTGGGATCTGAAGCCAAATTGTTCAGAAATGAGAATATTGTGTTTTATAATATGGGAATTTATTCTCTTTAGAATTATTTTCTCCAGTACTTTACCAAAGGCGTTCAGTAGGCTAATTGGCCTATAGCTGGAGGCGTGAGATAAGTTTTTATGTGGTTTTGCAATCATTACTATGTTTGCTACCTTCCATTGTGGTGGGAACCTGCCGCTGTCTAGAGTATAATTGAAAATCTTTGCTAGAAGCTGCAAAGCTCTACGTGGGAGATTTTTTAAAACGATGTTGGGTATTTTATCGGGCCCCGGGGCCTTTCTGTTTTTCAGGTGCCTGATAATCCAGCCGATTTCTCCCGGATTAGTCTTTCGCATTTTGTTGTGTGTGACAGTGTAGTCTGTGTCGTGTATTTCCTGTTCTATGCTTTGAATCTCTTGCAGATTCACTGGACCCTCAGCCGGGTTTGGTGTGAAGACCTTCTCAAGTGTGGCAGCAAATACCTCAGCTTTGGCCTGGGGAGTTTCTGCGACAGTGTTGTCATGTATGAGTGGTGGTATGTTTGTTTTTGCTCTGGTTAGGCACTTAGCTATACGCCAAACAGAGTTAGAGTTCGGATTTAAGCTCGCGAGAGTTTGATTCCACTGATTTGATACAAATTCCCTAGTTCGGGCCATTACGGCCTCTCTGGCATCAAGGTAGTCTTGTCTATGTAAAGGATTTCGCGATCGTTGCCATTTTCGTCTTAGTCTGTTCCTATTCTGATGTAAGATTTTTATGTCTAACGGATATTGGGCGTTTACTGATGGTGTAAATTTTTGTGGGACACACGTTGTGGTCGCTACCTTAATTGCCAATTCGAGTTTGGATACAGCTTCGTCGTGTTGCTGTGGTGAAGTAATTTCGTTTTCCGGTAAGTATCTTTCTAAAACGTTATTGAAGTCTTCCCAATTGACTAAATTATAATTCAGTTTTGGGATTTCTTTCTTAAACTTCAAGGGAAGTGTGACCTCAAGGAGTACTGGCAAGTGATCAGATGTCAGTTCTTGCAGTACTGTGCATTCGATGTTAAAGGGTATATTGTTTAATATGGCTAAGTCTAATACGTCTGGGGCGTGATTGTTAACATGAGGTATGTGGGTGGGCTCATCGGGCCCCATAATAAGAAAGTTAGTGTTGTTGATATAATTTAGTAGTTTAGTCCCTTGAGGATTGGGGTTTGTACTGTGCCACAAATAGTGCTTACAGTTGTAGTCCCCTGCCGCTATTACTCTTGGTCCTAGCTGCATAATTTTTTGGACATCTTCGGTGTCGATGTCACCTGGTGGGTTGTATATAGCTACTAATATGATCTCTGTACTGAAGGTGCTAATCTTTACTGCAGTCGCTTCTAGGCGGTTTAATGGGGGTACATGTACTTGATAGTGTCTGATGCTAGTTTGTATTGCTATTGCTGTCCCCCCTCCCCTACGATTACGATCGGTTCTGAAAATAGCATAGTTTGGTATTGAGAATTTATCTACGTCCCCTAAATGGGTTTCGTTTAATAGGGCTACTTGTATTGAGTTGGCTTGTAAAAAGTCTGCTAAATCTTTGCGTTTACGGCGTATTCCCTGGCAGCTCCAGTGTATTGTTCGTAATGTGTCTGTTTCAGCCATGGCTGTAGCTGTGTAGGTCATTCAGAAGTTCTAGTAGCCAGTGTAGTGTGAGTGTGGTGTCAGTACCCTGTTCTAAACAAGCCCCGAACATTGCTAGGTGTTCCTCAACATAATTCTTGGGAACGGAGTCTCTGGGCAGACCCAGGACGTTCAGCAGTTTTGCCAATGCTGCTTCATTGCCTTTGTGTCCCTTACCGCGGGGGGGGAGCGACTTTGTGGCAGGAGGGTGAAGCCCTCTGGCCCTGTTCTGTTGGACTTTGTGTGTGTGTGTGCTTGGAGGATTGGGGCGTCGCTCATGACCTGCTGGGCCCTCCTCGGTGGCAGGCCGGGGAGCCACAGCTGCAGGGGGCTCGGCTAACGGGGCTGGTCGCTGTCGACCTCTAGTATCCCTAATGAGCCACCCTGCGTTTTCTGTCCTAGCGGCAGCCTTAGCATAAGTTTTAGGTGGCAACGAGGGGGGTCCCTGTGGCTGCGCGCGGACTTTAGGCATACTTTTAGTGCACTCTGCGCGATATACAGTGCAACCGCGCCAAGTTGCACCGTGGCCCTTCTGGCCGCATAACACGCAGAGCCGTTCCGCGGGCGGAACGGAGCACGTTCCTGATGGGTGTGGTCCTGTGCATTTGGCGCATACCCAGGATGGGGACCTACATTCACTTTGCAGGTGCCATAGTCTCTGGCATTTTCTGCATTGTTTAGGTTCGGGGTCTGATCGGTACCTTTCTACCCTTATGCGGAAATGTCCTAGGTGTGTGAGTCCTTAAATTTTGGTTTCAGTGTCGGGGGTCCCTGCCACCTCTATGAGGAACATCGGCAGGGGGGTGCGCTGCCAATTACGTTTCCGCATTTGGACAGCTCTCAGCGCCTCTATCCCTAAGACGGCCAGGTCTTCCTTAATCTCGTCACTGGTGATTTCGGCGTACAATCCTTTGAGTACGAATCTAGATGTCCTATCTTGGGGGTGAGGCAATAGGTAGAAATGTACGCCGGCTTGCTTGAGGTATTCTACAAAACTTCTGTAGTCACTCAAGCATTGCAACTTAACCATAAAATCACCACTGTTTCTAGCTATGGATACTGTGTATGTGTGTACTGGTTTTAGGTTGTCAAAGTCTCGTGTGATCTTTCTTATGTGAGTTGCCTGGCCTTTGTTGATCATGACCGGCGCCAGGTCAGATCTTTTAGTGTTAAGTGTATCTGTGGGTTCAGTGTGTGGTGTGTCTGCGTTTAGTTTGTTGTCCTTAGAGGTGCTGGCAACTGGAGAGGATGAGGTGGTTGCCACCGGTGAGGTGGGAATGGTTGGTGCGGTTTCTTTGGTGTTTGGTGAAGTGTTTGGTGTGTCCACAGGAGCAGGTGTATTCGGTTTTTTTGTGGATTTGCCACGTAGCGTCCTGGTGGTAGTCTTTGGTGAAGTCGTGGGTGTTTTGGAGTTCCCTGCCATGTTGTTAATGAGTGAGTATGTGTGTATTCGTGTGTGCGTGAGTATGGGGCTTAAGCCTAATAGAGAAAGAGGAAAAAAAGAGAGGAAGAGAGAAAGAGCTGTTAGCGAGCGCTAAAAAGCCCGGAAAAACAGAGGGTCGAACCCGCAGGCGCTTAAGCGAGTCTTGCGACTGCTTGCTATGACCGTGTTATCCTACTCGTCTAATCAACTAAGTGCTATACTCAGAGAGCAAGCGAAAGGCTTTGGTTTACACCACGGCAATGCCGAGCCGCTCCAACGGTGGCTGCTTCTTTGCAGCGGACCGCTTCTTCTTGCTTCTGAGACTGCTCTGGTAGCTAGTAGATGTGTCCACGTCGAAGTCTCCGCCGCAACTCCCACGCCATTTACCATGCGTTCCATCACCTTAAATACGCAACTGGTGAGGGAAAGAGGGCGGTAGCTAGAAGGGAGGTGACGGTCCTTCCCAGCTTTCAAGACAGGTATAATTGTGGCTTCTCGCCACTTGTCAGGAAAGGTGGCATCAACCCAAACACGGTTATAGACCTCGAGCAGGAATAGCGTACCTTCAGGTTAGAGATGTAACATTTGAACGTGGATTCCGTCCGGTCCTGGTGCTGTCAGTCGCGAAGATGAAACAGCGTGTTCTAGCTTTGCCAAGGTGAAGAGGCGGATATAATCTTCAAGGTTTCTGGAACTAAACACAAAACCTTGGGATTCTTCCTGATTCTTAATTGAGATGCACTCAGCAGCATAATTATTTGAGCTAGACACTTGAGCGAAAGCACAGCCAAAGGTATTGGCCACGTCAAACGGATCAACATCTCCTGTAGATGTTTTCAGACCAGCGATTGGCAAGTGGGTCGATTTTTCGACCACGCGCCTTAAATTATCCCATACAACAGAGGAAGGTGCACCTCTGTTAAAAGATGATACAAAATTATTCCATGAAGTCCTTTTGCTCTCCTTAATTATTTTCCTAGACTTTGCTTCGCTTTCTTGTACTCAACTAGGTTTAGTGTAGGGTGTCACTGGAATACCCTTAGAGCACGTCTACGAGCACGAATAGCATTCCGGCAGTCGTTGGTCCAACATGGGACAAGATATCGACCGGGGTGGGTAGACGAACGTGGAACAGACTGTTCTGCAGCGGAAAGAATTTTCTCTGTGGGATGATCAACTAAATCATTCACAGAATTGTGCTCGTTGTAATTAAAAGCAGACAACTAGGTATACGTGAGGGAGACAAATCTTGTGCTAAGAGACTAAGCAGAAATTGAAGGTGGTCACTGGAATGTAAATCAGAGATGACATCCCATCGCAATGAGACTGCTAACTGGGATGAACAAACTGCCAAATTCATGTGGGAATAGGTGTTAAAGGAGTCTGAAAGGAACGTTGGCTCTCTGGTGTTCAGAAGAACCATGTTATTGCTCGCCATGAATTTTGCAATGAGATTACCTTTCGAACACACCTGAGTTGTGCCCCAAAATAGGTGAAGGGCATTTAAGTCTCCCACTATGAGAAGCGGTGTTGATAGTTGGGAAACCAGATCTTCAAGGTCAGTTAACCCGAGGTCATAAGATGTAGGTCTGTATACATTACAGA
This sequence comes from Mantis religiosa, assembly GCA_030765055.1. Lineage (NCBI taxonomy): Eukaryota > Metazoa > Arthropoda > Insecta > Mantodea > Mantidae > Mantis > Mantis religiosa. Next base: position 143,186,176 of record CM060959.1, on the reverse strand, counting down.
TGCAGAACTCGATTGATGGCAGCTTAATCCTTACAGCTACAGACTGGATGTCAGAATGCAGCTGTAATGGATCTACAAATATGTCATCCCTGAGGAGCATCATAGTATCCCCGTGAGCAGGAATGCCCTTTTCTGTTTCAATATCACACCTCAGTGGTGTGTAGCGTCTGGTTCTAAAATTGTCTTGTGGTCGTAGCTTAGTCTCTTGTAAGAATACCAACAAGGTTTCACGCTTATTGAGCAAAGGTTCGAGCTCTGTTCGATGTTCTCTTAAACCTCGTATGTTCTATTGTAGGATAGCCATGGCGATAGTAATGGGACATGATGTCAAATGAATACGCAAATTACGTTTATTTTAGCGGTTTTCAGATCAATTTGCCCTGTTTCTTTGGTGTTGGGCTGGTTTCTGCAGGTTTCTCCTGCCTTTTCTTTGCTGCCGTTGTAGCAGCATGGTCAGGTTCTTCCTGCTCCATATTTTCTGTGTAGAACTGTTTCCCTTCTGCATATTTCGGTTAGAGAGGCTCGAACCGATTGGAAATCACGACCGACGAAGCTGACTGTCGCCGGTCGGAGTCTTCTCCAGATGATTACTCCGAAGATGATCTCGGAGGCGATGATCTTGGGTTCCTCTTACCCTTAGCTTTTACGGGAGTGGACTTGGCGTTATCTTTGAGAAAGGCGGTTCTATCGTGCTGTGTTTTACACTTTATTTGTGGTACTTGGGAGATTACGGGCAGCTTGCCCTTATTAGTTGACGTCGATGTTTCAACCGGTGACTTAGCTGAGCTGCTCACTGTTGTTCGTGTTGGTGTCTGTTGCTTTGGATGTGATCTTAGTTTAATTATTTTTTCGGATATTGTTGCCCCATTTATGTCGCAAGTTCGTGTTGCGATTTCAATTCTAGGTACCGACTTAGCTGCAACTGTACTGCAAGTAGCGGTTGTAGGTACAGAAGGCTGACGAATCTGCAAGAGTTTCCGGGCTTCCGCGAAGGACACCCTTTCTCTTACCCGGATTTCTTTGATCGCCCTTTCCTCCATAAGACGGCGATATTTTCTGGAGTTTTATTAGTGATTACCACTGCAGTTAACACACGCTGCAGGTGAAGTACATGCATGTCATACATAACAGTCACAGTCAACGCAAGTAGCAACTCCATTACAAGAATCACTCGTATGGTCAAAGCGCTGGCATTTATAGCCCCTCTGTGGATTGGGCATAGACTGCCTCACTTCAATAGCTTCATAGCCTGCCTTAATCCTTTTCGGGAGTTGTACCCGATCAAAGGTAAGAAACAGGATACGAGTGGGCATTAGTTCACCTCGTTCTTTGCGGTGAACTCGATATATACTTGTCACACCTTATTCCGCCATGCTTTCTTGAATTTCCTCATTAGACATACCTTCCAATGCGCTAGTGTTTACAACAGCACGCGAGGAGTTCAGTGTCTTATGTAGTTCTACGCGCACCGGAAGGCTAGCCAGCATATTAGCTCTCAAAATTTTTGTCGCCTGTTTTCGTGAATTTGCTTCTACGAAGAGCGTGCCATTGCGAGATCGAGTACATGACTTAACTGGATCAGCAATATTGTCTAGACCCTTCTAGATGATGGTGTTCACGGTGGTAAATACCGACCTTCCTCAGTTCTAAAAATAACCAAATAGCGAGGATCACAAAATTCAGCTATTTCTTTTCCACGTTTACTAATAATTTATTGATATTTTATTTTACCATAATAAATGGAATAAGTTTCATCCTCCAGTGCTCACCGCCCACCACGGAGCCCAACAAGGTCATCCCACTGGGATGACAGGGCTACACAGGGGTTATAGCGAGCTCGCCGTAACACTCATCCTGGATTTCCGTACAGTACCTAGTCCTGGCCGACTGATTAAGGGCGGGTTAGTCACTAACCTCCCGTTTAGGTGAAGCAGAAACCAAAGTAGTGTATTGGAAATACGCACCCTCCCCGGATTCAGAAGAAGACTGGAACGAGCTCAGATGCGCATCCCTCAACCACCAGGACAAACCTTTCCTCAGACACAGGTCTCCACGCACGGCCTACACATGGGTGGGTGTTATGTCTGACCCCTCACCACTAAGAGGAACGCACATCGGGGGTGTGAGGATGGCTCAGGACCCCGGGATCGCCAATTCCCGTACTTACCGCAGTAGGCCACTGGGGGAAATTGTTCAAAGACGTATAATATCACTCATACATATTAAACCCTAATAATTGTTCTAAAATACTATTATGTTAGTACCTGCCCCACAAAGTTATTCATTTTTCGAAAATTAAAAACCTATTTCTCTGAATTATTGAAGTCATCTGTTAATTTATTTCACATTCCTATGGGCGCCCGTTCCAAAATATTGAAACAAATCAGTGAACAATAGCATTGACTGAAATATTTTGAGATATAAATATAGGAGGGTTATTCGTAAAGTAACGTGCGTTATTTTTTTTTATAAATTAAACTATCATAGATACTTGCAAAATTTTGTAATTGGATGTTTCTACATCTTTCTCTATTTTTCTACATAGATGCCGTATTTGTTCAAGCACTTGTCATAACGTTCTATAAGCTTCAGTATCCGACGTCATACACGTCTGCCGCATGCGGGCATAACCAGTCTTCATCTGCTCCTTTCACCTCGTCATCTGTGCCACCGAGCAGCTGCTTTAGGTAGCGGAAGAAGTGAAAATTGCTCGGCGCCAGGTCTGGAGTATACGTGGGTGGTCAATCTGTACCTATCCAAAAGAGCTGACGAGATTCTGGGTTCACCTGGCAGAATGTGGTCTGGCATTGTCATACAGCAACAACACTCCAGACCTCAAAATGCTACGTCACTTTTTCTGTATTGCACGTTGGAGGTTAGTCAGAGGAGCGCAGTGAGCGTCAGCATTGATGGTTGTCCCTCGTTCCATAAACTCCAATGGCAACACTCCATGTTTATTCCAAAACACGGATGCAATCACTTTCCGTGTTGAGATTGTCTGCTTGGCCTTGGCCTTGACTGGTGATGTAGTGTGGCGCCATTCCTTCGATTGACTTTTTGACTCAAGAGTCATGTGAGACACCCACGTCTCATCCCCATTGATAATGTGTTCCATTACTTGATCACCTTCCTCATGATATCGGTTCAAAATTTTCAGTGCACAAGCCATTCTTGTCGTTTTGTGTTCCTCAGTAAGCAGCCTTGGAACCCAACGAGAACACATTTTGCGAAATTGCAAATGTTCAGAGACACTTGTGTACAGACTTATTCTACCGACATCCAGAGATCCCATTGCTAAAGTGAAAATTGTGAATCGCCACTTTTCACGAAACTTTTCCTCCACGGCATTGATCAAATCTTCTGTGAGCTTTTGTAATTTACGTCCTCCAACGTTGTCATATCGGACGATGAATGGAATGGATGAAATGATGCTCAAATGTGTCCGGGGTGCATGGAGCTTAGAGTTACCCGTCATTCGTCTTACAAGATAAGGGAAAACCCCGGAAAAACCCTATCCAGGTAACTCACCCTGACCGAGATTCGAACGTAAGGCAGACATGCTACCACCACGCTACTAAGGCGGGCTAATAAGAATAAGCCCCTCCATTAATATAGTTAATTGGTAATATAAGTAACTAGAAAACCTTTCTCGAAACTTGTCAGATCCACTACATCGAATCTGAATATCGAGTTATGTTGCTCTGATTCAACTTCAGCTGTAACCTTAGGTATCTACAGTAAGGTTTTTATATTTATGTAATGGTTTGTCTCAACTAATCCATGCAGATAGAGGCAAAAGAAGATTTCACAGTAATTTTGGTTAGTTCAAACTGTCAAGCAATAAACGATAGTATATAAGGCAGTTATATTTATACATATTCTGCGTTAGTTCTGTGGACAACATCTCTTTATTTCTTCTGTTGCTCGAGTAAACATCATCAAAACAAAAGACTACTCACATGTTGCGCTTGTTGCTTCAGAACACTTTGTAACCACAGGAAGTGGTATCCAAGGGAGTTTTGTAAATTTCCAGCTGGAATAAAATAACTGTACAGGACAAAACACTCCATACTTTGTTTTGTTATTCGTGTTGTAAGGTTGTACCTTTTCTGTCCTCCTTCTTCTGCTATGCTGTTAGAAAATGTATGTCTTATTATCCTTATTTGCTAAATGTATAGTGTGGAAAGTTTTAAAGACCAGTTCTGTGGTATTACACTTTAGAACATTGGAACTCGGGGATCTTAAATGGCTTCATAACGTAGGATAATGGAAACGTAGATGCTGGAATAATTAGACACTGGTAAAGGGTGAAGTATGACAATATAGTACTTAGGTAGCTGAAATAAATGATTATTCAGAAACTAATTAATTCAAATTGAATGACCTACAGGACTGAATGAATTCCTGTATTTTCTTAAATGGAACATAGGGCCTTCTGAACCGCGCAACCTCAAGCCCCGTAGGCAACGGGAAGGAAATCCGAAGTTTCTTGGTCAGAGAGAGAGTCCGGGATGGGTGATCAGCCCAACGTCGGAAGTGAAAGTACGAGAGAGATGAGGTGATAGGAAAGATGGAGCAATATGTGGAATGCTGCCGGGGGAAACCGGAGGACCCGGAGGAAACCCGTCCTAGTACTATATTGTCCACCGCAAATCTCACTTTTGCCTTGATCCAACACGGGCCGCCTTGGTGAGAGCCAAACTGTCTAACCATTCAGATGATGCGGCCGGAATAACCGATATGCCTTCTTTCTTAATCATTTCCCTATTTGTAGCACTATCATGGTGTAAGGGGATTCTTGTTCCTCGATCCCTTATGGCGAGGAACCGAAACTCTGGATCCGATAGAGAACCAAGATAGGTGATCACCCCAATGCCTGATGTGAGGGTGAAGGAAGCGGATGATATGACGCCGAGATGAGTAATAGAAAAGATGATGGAGCCATTAGTGGATTGCTGACAGGGGAAACCAGAGGATCCGGTGAAACCCCGTCCCAGCGCAATGTTGTCCACCGCAAATCTCAGTTGGTGGTCATCCAGGATCGAACCCAGGCAGTTTAACCACTCAGCCATGGCGCGGCCATAACATATCAGAAATTGATATTAATTGGCTGAGCAATTGAATTCTGAAAATAATAACTCTACAAATCTAAACTCGCTGGCTGTGTAATTATCACATGACTTAAATGAATACACCTTTAAACATTTTTAAATACATATAAACTGTAATGGGTACATCCGGGAAAATATACTCTATTCCTTGCAAGTCCTATTTATCTCGATAATAAACGAATGAAGATACTTGTGCAATACTACTGTCCCGTATAAAAGACCTTATGCGTTCTTCAAAGATTATTTTCGCGAATCCGTTATCTACGATAGCGCGGCTTGTGTACACAAAGTGCCGGCAAATAAAGATAGAGGAGATAAAAGACTTACCGACACACATAAGTGAGGTAAATGGAAATTTCTAGTGACTTCTTGATTGAGAGAGCTTATTCGAATTCTGGTTTGTTTTAGAAAAGTCTATAAATTATCGATGGAAGTATATATAAGAGATTGTGACACGCCAGAGGAGTTCCAAACAGAGCAGAGTCGTGAACAGTCGTAAACAGATGTAACAGAAGTGTTGTAAACAGGGAAGTTGAGTAAGTTCTTTGTTATGGTCATCGACCTTGGTAGATTGAGATTGTGCATGTGCCGTAATTCTGTTACATAATGATTGAACAGTGTATTTCTACGGAAATAAAGAACATTTTTAATTTCTGCAAATTGGACTCTTAATTCTACGATCCCACAAAGTCACAATTGGTGTCACGAGGTGAAACATCGACAATGGACGCGGCACTGGAAAAGATTTTACAGAAAATGGAAGAAATGAAGACGGCTAACGACAACCTCGCCGCAGAGCTGAAAAAAATAAACATGGCTAACGACAACCTCACTGCAGAGCTGAAAGAAATGAAGACGGCTAACAATAACATCTCCGAGATAACGGAAGAGAAGATAGAAGCTGCAAATAGCAACGTGGCTACGACCATGACCGCGAGGGCGACCGACACCAGGAATAGCAGCCGGAAGAAGGAGAAAGGACCGGTGTGTCCAGGAGCACGTCGGCGCCATTACCACCATGCCCTCGAGTGACATTGTTCGCCGTCAGCCGGCGTATGGATGACAGTCTCATCGCAAACGGTTGGGTGAGAGGGCAGCCGTGTCGCGTGCTCGTAGAAACCTGGGCAGCCGTGACCATCAGACCTGATGAGGCCAAGGGTTTTCATCAAGAAAACCAAGCCGACCATACCAGTTAGTGACGGCAGCGGGTGACACCTTGCCTGTGGAGAAGGAGGCCCTACCGAAGTTGACATTGAGACGGAGTGCCGTGCGTTGTGGGTGTTCGTCGCGACGTTGGCCGAGGAGGTGATACTGAGATTGGATGCCCTCAGGATGGTCGATGGTCGACGTCTGCAGGAAGGTCCTGCGGCTCAATGGAGAAGAGGTGGTACTCCGGCAACCCGAAGAGCGTTTTCGAATCTGCAGGGTCAACTTGAAGGAGGACGGGGTGGTCCCCGCGAGAAGCGAAGTGTTGGTGACGGCCCGACGGGAAGGTCAGCAAACGATGAACATGATGCTGGACCAGAAGGCGCTGGTGCCCGGACTATGTGTAGCCAGGGCATTTTGCCGTGCCGATAACGACATCCAGGCTGGAACGGAGCTGGGGACCTGCGAGCCCGTGGTGAACGTAATCGCAATCCACAAGACACAGGAGTTGGCGCCGACCCAACACCTGGGGCCCGCCTGGAAGGTTTATTGGAGAGGGCAGCCGACCACCTGACCGCAGAACAGCTCGAGAAGGTTCAACAACTGCTGAGACGATACCAGCGTGTCTTCAGCAAAGGCAGAGAACTACTGAAAACTCACAAAATCACAGCTCTAGCCAAGAGCCAAGAGCAGGTGCAGGTCACCCGGGTTCTCCCGGGCGGAGGGTTACACGCCACGGTACCTATCCGCTGTGCGGATTTACCCGTGCGGTAAAATAGATCTGTGTTTTTGCGCAAGCTTGCGTGCCATTATGTAAGACGGCGCAGTTGGTCTCTACTGTTGCTTCCGGTGCCGGGATGTTCCCCCTTGGGGGAACAGTGACCGTTCCACCTTGCTTTTTGCGGTCGCTAGCGAGCCAACAAGCAGTGGTTGGAACCAGTAGCGAGAGACCAGATGGAAACTAGGTTGTTGAGGTTTAGTAATTCCAGGTCGTGCGCGCGTCCCAGGGCACGACTGCAGGTGTTAACCTGCCAGTCGCGGCGAGGGCGCGAAGTGACCTGGCGGAGATTGGTAGGGGAAGGAAGAGAGGAAAACTACCACCCAAGGGCGAACTTGGGTAGGCGATAGTTCCTCCGTCTCCTGGGGAGACGGTGGACGTATTGACCAAGTGTATTCACCAGCTGGTCTTCGACGTATGGTATGCCAGACTGGGTGTGCAGGAAATGAGATGGGAACCTGCGGTCGGTACAGTAGATCATCCTTAAGGCCCTGCTCTGCACGGCTTGCAGCCTGCGGAGGGTGGTATGGCCACCGAACCCCAGACCTCAAATCCATACAGGATCAGAGGCAGGACGATCGCACGGTATGTCCGCAGTTTGAGGCGGATGGGCATGTTGGATCTGAAGGTAGGGTAGAGTTGCCTGAGTGCAGCGTGGCCGAGGCCGGCCTTTGCCCTGACATGCGGAGTGAAAGTGAGACCGCGGTCCAGTTGGATTCCCAGGTATTTGGCAATTCAAACACAAGGGATTCTTCTCCGCCGTAACCGCAGGTCATTTTCTGGGCGCCAGCTACGGGTCTTAGCCAGCATAAGAGCCGAGCTCTTCTGCGGGCTAATGGCCATCCTCCACTTCTCACTCCACCTGCGAATGGCGTGGAGCTGACGCTGTAGAGGGGGGAGACAGTAGCGGACGTTCTTGTTCTGCGCCAGTATGAGGAGGTCGTCGACATACTGACACAAAACAGTGCGCTGTTCCGTGGGTAGGTCAGACATGTAGGCGGCGAAGAGTAGCGGGGACAGGACACTGTCTTCCGGGAATTCAGCCGCTATGGGTCTGACAGAGGATAGCTTCCCTTCAACCCGCACTCTGAAGGTGCGGTCCTTGAGGAAGCTGCTGAGTAGTGATAGGTAGGGAGGGGGGAGTTGTGCTTCTTTGAGCTTGAACAACAACCCCTGGTGCCACGTGGTGGCAAAGGCCCTCTCCACATCCGAGCGATGGTTTTGAGGCCGTCCTGGAATCCCAGAGCAGTCTTCTCCGCCAAGCGCAGTAACTGCAAGGTGGTGGAATGGCCCCGACAGTAACCGAATTAGTGATCCGGGAGTAGGAGCCTTTCCGCAAATAGAGGAGTAAGGCGGGGGAGGAGTAATCGTTCAAAGATCTTTGAGACGATCGGGAGCAAGCTGATGGATCGGTAAATTTCCGGAAAGACTGGATTCTTGCGCGGCTTCAATATGCATACCACCCTTGCCTCTTTCCAACAAAATGGGAAGTGGCGCAGCGTGAGGCATGCGTTGTAAAACCGCGTCAATCTCAGCTCTATGGATGAAGGGTTTAAAATATACTGAACAGAATGGACGTTATCCTCTAGAAATAGCAAAACAAATACATGCTCGTGATCTACGTAACTGCCAAACGTAATAGGCGGAAAACAGCAGTCACGGCTGCTACAGATTATTTCCGTAACTAAACATATTGCCACCCAATTAGCGGAAAGCACAACATACCTCAGCTGAGTAAGGGGCCAGAGGCAGCCAAGTCACACCCACCCGTTAGTCTCTGTTACTAACTGAGGGGATGATTAGGGAAATGTCACTTGTCGCTGGCCGCCTCTTCCCCCTTCCAATGCCATCTGGAACCTTCGCGGTGATTCACGGAAACTAGAGGCTTCGAGAGAACGGCGATATCCCTATAAAAAGGGCTGCAGTGAGTGTATTCAGTCAGTCAGTCCTTGGTGAGCAGCGAAGCAGCGCCTTGATAGTGTACGGACGAGAAGACTGTGTTCGTGCATCGGAAGAGTGTGCGTAACTGTGTGCGGCTGTGGAACTGTAACAAACGAACTGGTGAACCGTAATTGTGTGCATTACGTAATTCTGTGTAATTGGCAAGTGTTCAACTGTAAGTCGGTGGAAATAAAGAACAGTTTTGAGTGGTGTAATCTGATTTTTAATTTCACGAACCCACAAAGTCACACGCGGCATTGGAAAAGATTTTGGAGAAGATGATGGAAATGAAGGCGGTACTGACAGAAATGAAGACGGCCAACGAAAACATCACCGAGAAGATAGAAGAAATGAAGGCCGAATTAGCAAAGAAGACGGAAGCGGCAAATATCAAACTGGCCGCAGAGTTAAAAAAAAAAAATAAAGAACGCCAATGACAACATCACCGAGAAGATGGAAGAAATAAAGACCGAATTGACCTCAGAAATGAGGGCAGCGAACGACACTCTGGCCACGGAAATGAAGGTGGCGAACTAGGTCCTCGCCGCCAAATTTGAGAAACAGTTGGCCGGCGTGAGGGATGACGTCGCGAAGCTGGGAAAGCGGATGGGACAAGTAGACGACCGCCTTAATAATTTAGAGGAAAAGGCCAACAATAACGCCAAGACCCTGAACGACGTGGTGGAAGAAGTCGAAGACTTTGCGAACCGCGTAAACAACCTGGAAGGAAAGGCCGACCGCAGCGTCAAGGCCCTGAACGCCATGGTGGAGGACGTCGTCGGCAGAAAGCTGAAGGATTCGAAGGCCGACGCGCCGGGACGCGACACAACATCTGCGCGCGTCAAACCTCCCAACTGTGACGGCGCGGCAACGTTTGAAGTCTTCCGCCGCCAGTTCGACGCAGTGGCCAAGCACAACAAATGGTCGCCAGAGGAGGCCACACAGTTAATAGCCAGCCTCCAGGGACGAGCCGCGGAAGTCCTAAACGCGGTGCAGAATACGGCGGCGCCCAAGGACATCTGGGAGGCCCTGGAGAATCGTTTCGGAAACCACCGCTTAGCCGCAGCGTAACGTAGCCAACTAAAGGCTAGGTCACAGCAGCCGGGGGAGACGCTGCAGGAGTTCGCCCTGGCAGTTGAACAACTGGCAAGCAAGGCACTAGTCGACTCCCACAAGAGTTCGTGTCCCGGGAAGCTGCCTACACCTTCATTGACGGGGTACGGGACACGGAGATTCATCAGCGCTCTAATGCTCGGCGATTATAAAAGAATCCACGAAGCGCTAACGGCAGCGCCTTGGAGGCGGCCAAGGTAACAGCTATCCCGACGTCGAGAACGAGGAGTGTCCGCCACACCGGAGACAGAAGGCCAGCCGAGGGACGCCGGCGAAAACCTAGTGGCCTGTGTTGGGGGTGTGGACAGCCGGGACACCTGCAAAGAGACTGCACATACCAATAGGAGCAGCCGGATAACGTGTAAGGGCCGTCGTGGAGAGGGGCACGTCGGTGCCATCACCACCATACCCTCGCGTGACACTGCGCGCCGCCAGCTGGCGGATGGATGACAGCCTCATCGCGGACGGCTGGGTAAGAGGAAAGTCGTGCCGCGTGCTAATGGACACCGGAGCAGCCGTGACCATCATCAGACCTGACGTGGCGAAGGGTTTGCCGACAAGCAAACCGAGCCGGCCATACCAGCCTGTCACGGCATCGGGCGACACCTTGCCTGTGGAGGAGGCCCTGCTTGAGCTGACCTTGGGACGGAGTGCCGTGCGTCTGTAGGTGTTCATCGCGAAGGTGACTGAGGAGGTGATTCTGGGACTGGATCGCCTTAGGAGCCATGAGGCGACGGTCGATGTCGGCAGGAAGGTCTTGCGGCTTAACGGAGAAGAGGTTATACTCCGTCAACCCGAAGAGTGCCTTGGAATCTGCAGGGTCATCTTGAACGAAGACGTGGGTATCCCCGCGAGGAGCGAGGTGGTGGTGACGGCGCGTCTGGAAGGCCAGAGAATCAGGAACATGATGCTGGAACAGAAGACGCATGTACACGGACTGTGTGTAGCCAGGGCATTGCTGCCGTGCCGAGAGGAGGTGCCAGTGAGTCTGCTAAATCCAGCGGACACCGATCACGACGTCCAGGCCGGGACGGAGTTGGGAACGTGCGAGCCCGTGGTAAGCGTAACAGCAATCGACAATACGCAGGAGCCGGTGCCGACGCAACAGCTGGGGCCCCGGCTAGAAGGCCTACTGGAGAGAGCGGCCAATCAGCTAACCACAGAACAGCTTGAGAATGTTCGACAACTGCTGAGATGATACCAGAGCGTCTTTAGTCAAGGCGACAGTTACTACAGCCGCACGAACAAAGTGCTTCACCGCATCGACACCGGGGACGCCCGGCCTATTCGGCACCACATAGACGCGTTCCGCTGGCGAAGCAAGGGGCGGTACGAGACATGCTGGAGGACATGAAATCCAGGGGAGTGATTGAAGAGTCTGACAGCCCTTGGTGTTCCCCTGTATTCTTAGTGACAAAGCAGAATGGCGAGCTGCGCTTCTGCGTAGACTACAGAAAGTTGAACACTGTCGCCCGGAAGGACTGTTTCCCCTTACCCCGGATTGACGACACCCTCGACACGCTAGCTGGTGCACACTGGTTCTTGACCCTGGACCTGAAGTCGGGCTACTGGCAGGTAGCTCTAGACCCAAGAGACAAGGAGAAGAGCGCATTCTCGACAGGCCAAGGGCTCTGGCAGTTCACGGTTATGCCCTTTGGCCTCTGCAACGTACCAGCTACCTTCCAACGCCTCATGGAGTCAGTGATGAGAGGACTGACTTACGACGCCTGCCTGCTATACCTGGACGACATCATTATCGTCGGGAAGACTTTTGAAGATCACCTCGAGAATCTGAGTAAGGTGCTACTGAGACTGCAGGCGACCAACTTGAAGCTGAACGCGAAGAAGTGCCAGCTCTTCCGCAAGGTAGTTGAATACTTAGGCCACATAGTGTCAGCAACCGGAGTGGCCACAGACCCGGAGAAGACACAGGCTGTGAGAGATTGGCCTCACCCAAAGGATAAGAGAGTGTTGCGCAGTTTCCTGTGGCTGTGCAGTTATTACCGCCGCTTCATAAAGGGGTTCTCCAACATCACAAAAGCCCTCACCCGCCTGACAGAGGAACTCCGGCCTTATGTGTGTAACAGAAGACGCCGAAAACGCTTTCCAGCACCTAAAGGAGACCTTGTGCAGTGCTCCAATTTTGGGTTTCCCACAACCGGGTGGCGCCTTCATTGTGGACAACGACGCCAGCGACCATTGCATTGGAGGTGTCCTATCGCAGATCCAGGACGGCCATGAGCGGGTGATAGCCTACTACAGCAAGACGCTATCCAAGGCAGAGAAGAACTGCTGCGTCACCCGACGAGAACTATTGGCGGTAGTAAAGACCTTGGAGCACTTCCACAAGTACCTGTACGGTCAGCCATTCCACCTGAGGGCTGAACATTCCGTCCTAACCTGGCTATTGAGCTTTAAGAACCTGGAAGGCCAGACAGCACTTTGGGTCCAGAGGCTGCAGGAGTACAACTTCAGCTCGGAACATCGCAGAGGGAAGAGCCACGGTAACGCAGATGCTATGTCCCGAAGACCCTGTCCAGAAGATTGTGGCCAGTGCACAAGAGTGGAAGAGAAGGGCGTGCCGCAGCAGTCCGAGTAGTCACGGTAGTGCCTGCGGATGGCTGGGATAGCGCAAGCCTGAGGAGGGAGTAGCTGGCGGACGCAGACTTGGGGCCACTCTTGAGGGAAGTGGAGGCAGGGAATAGACCAACCTGGGAGGATATCGCACCAAGGAGAGCCACCTACAAGTCGTACTGGGCCCAATGGGACTCGTTGAAGATCAGAGATGGCGTGCTGTTCCGGGTATGGGAATCACCCGATGGGAAGACGCAGAGAGAACCGTTGGTAATTCCCCGAAGTAAGGTCCCGGAAGTCCTTGAGGAAGTGCACGCCGGTACTTCAGGAGGACACCTGGGAGTGAGCCGAACGATTGACAAACTGCGACAGTGCTACTACTGGCTGAGGCTCCAAGCAGACGCTGAGAGATGGTGCCGTGAGTGTCACGTTTGCGCGGCGAGTCGTGGCCCCCAGACTAGAAGCCGGGGTCGCATGCAGCAGTACAACGTCGGAGCGCCATTCGAACGGATCGCCGTTGACATTGCGGGACTACTTCACCAAGTGGCCGGAGGTGCATGCCAGCCCAAACCAAGAGGCAAAGACAATCACAGACTGCCTCGTGGAGCAAGTGTTCTGTCGATTTGGGGTGCCATTAGAGCTACACAGTGACCAGGGTACCAACTTTGGGTCCAACCTAATGAAGGAGGCACTACAAAGGCTTGGGGTGAACAAGACCCGCACGACGCCTCTACATCCCCAGTCGGATGGCATGGTCGAAAGATACATCAAGACCTTAGAGGAACACCTGAGGAAGGTCGTGGCCAGCCTCAGCGAGACTGGGACGTCAAGGTGCCACTGTTGTTGCTGGCCTACCACTCGTCTACACACGACACAACTGGGATGACGCCATCCAGCTTAATGTTCGGCCGAGAGTTACGCCTTCCTTGTGACCTGGCTTTTGGAAGCCCTCCGGAAGCGAAACAGCCAGCGACCGAGTATGTGGAGAACTTGGTGGACCATCTCCACGACATGCACGAGATGGCTCGCCAGAACATCCAGAAGGCGAGCGAGTGTATGAAGACCAGGTATGACAGGCAAGCCAACAGCCAAGGGTTCCAGCAAGGTGACCTGGTGTGGTTGTACCGTCCTACCCGGACCAAGGCACGCTGCCCTAAGCTCCATCAGCCATGGCAAGGACCGTACCAGGTGGTGAAGAGGATTAACGGCGTGGTCTACCGCATCCAGAAGCTTCCCCGCGGGTAGATGTTGATGGTACACCTGGATCGTCTAGCCCGCTACCTAGGTGCTGTTCGGGACGACCAGCTTTGAGGAGGGAGCAGTGTCAGGGAATTAGCGGAAAGCACAATCAACGACAGCAGAGTAAGAGGCCAGAGGTAGCCAAGCCACACTCACCCATTAGGCTCTGTCACTAACTGAGCGGATGATTAGGGAAATGTCACTTTTCGCTGGCCACCTCTTCCCCCCCCTTCCACTGCCATCTGGAACCTTCGCAGTGATTCACGAAAACTAGAGGCTTCGAGAAAACGGCGACATCCCTATAAAAAGGGCTGCAGTGAGTGAATTGAGTCAGTCAGTCAGTCAGTTCTTGGCGAGCAGCGAAGCAGCGCCGTGCTAGTGTACGGACGAGAAGACTGTTCGTGCATCGGAAGAGTGTGCGTAACTGTGAGCGACTGTGGAACTGTAACAAACGAACTGGTGAAACGTATTTGTGTGTATTACGTAATTCTGTGTAATTGGCAAGTGTTCAACTGTAAGTCGGTGGAAGTAAAGAACATTTTTGAGTGGTGCAATCGGACGTTTAATTTCACGAACCCACAAAGTAACAATATTAAACATCGTTGAAACATTAAAATCTTACTTAGGTGTTGTTAAACTGCCAAACGTATTTTTCTCAGTCTCCAGACAAGAAAATTCCATTGCAATGTTGTGGATTGTAACATTTCCTACAGATGTTAGATATTAAGGAAACCATGAGTGAAAGGTACGTACAGGATTATTAGGGAAGGGCACAACATAATCCAATTTCTTTGTTTTCAACAATCTGTTTATACTCTCGAAATTTCAAATATAAGAACTTTCAAACATAACAACCTGCGTATTTTCCTTGCCACCGGTCATTGTGTTTTGTTTTTTTTTCACTAACTCCGTGGTATTTATAATAATTTACCTGAGAAACACATGCAAAGAAATTGGAATAGAAATTTAGAAAAGTTGTGTCCGAAAATTACATTATGAAGTGAAGCCAAAGATGTTGTTCCCAGTGTTCCTGCGAGCGGAGCGGAATAAGTTGAAAAGTTTACAGTGCCATATGAATAAAAGAAGTTAGATACTTGTCCCTGTCCTTTCGAGGAAACTTCGGAGCCTATGCCTCCCGGTAGTGGCACTATTCATCTGTCAGACTTGTTTGCTCACTCAGCCGGTGACACTGGTGCTTTCTAGCGGTACGCACGAAACTAGTGAGAGAAACAAGGCACCATGTCTGTTAAACTAACGATCTGGTGATATCCAAAATCCAGCCCAGCTCGGATGGAGAAGTGTTGTAGTTACTCGAAGAGCCTACATGTGTAGGGTAAGCTTCTATAGGGTTTCTCCAGGTTGACAATGGACATTTATTTATTTGTTATTTACTTATTATCCAATGTTTGATTCCTACTTTACCCAAAGGTATATTAGGAATATAATTCACAAAAAACATAACAATATTCAATATCAATTTGATAAACAGTTAACATCAAAACGAACCATTTAGCTTAAGAAATATTTTGTTTAAGAAAGTCATGAAATATTGATAAGTTTTTTTTAATTCATCAGAATATGTGTAAGTGGTTTTGATACCTAAGGATTGAAGCAATATTTGAACTTCGTGTCTTTCAAAACAGAAAAACGCGCAATCAAATAAAATGTGAAGGACGTCTTGAAGATGATTACCACAAATAGAATGAAACGTGGATTTGATTTTGAATCGAAATAAATAAGCTGAAAATTTGCCATGTCCATGGATATTTAGTGTTAAAACTTAGTTTGTTCCATATGATACATACTATTCCATTCTAATACAAATTGATTTCCAATATTATGAAACGCAGAAACAATCTACCCATTTTCGTTCTCTTTCTCGTAGTTTATCAAACATTTCCGTTTTGAAAGTAAACACTCTGAGTGATACTGAAATGATTTTGAAATATTCAGCATAGCTCGTTTTATTTATATAAGCTAGAATTTACCACTTCTCTGATACATTTTATTTGCTTTAGCGTATTGTTTACTTGTTATAATTACAAGAAAACGTGTAAATGTGTAATGAACATTTGTCTTCATTATAATCTGCATTAGCGTAGTTTAATCCTGCTGTAAACATCTGGGTGGGAAGAGAGACAGAGATATTGTGACAGAAAGCGGTTAAGCTTTTGATTGGTTAGCAAAGTTAATGGGCGTTTTATTTGCATGCGTACGATAAATCCTTCCTTTAAGTACAGTACCGTAAGTAGTTTTCTGATCAGTGCTCTGTGCGAGCTAATTTCCAAGGGAGAAAAGTATGCAAATGTTTCAATTCTTATAAACGTAATAGCACGACATTTTATCTTTCTACTTCACGTATCACATAAATGTGTATACTATATGCACATTAGACAGAAGACAGGTAAATTATACACACTATCAACTTATTATGTTAACTTAAGCTGCATTTTATTTGACAATTACTAAAGGACACTGCTTATATATAATACACTCCTGGAAATTGAAATAAGAACACCGTAAATACATTGTCCCAGGAAGGAGAGACTTCATTGACACATTCCTGGGGTCAGATACATCACATGATCACACTGACAGAACCATAGGTGCATAGACACAGGCAACAGAGCATGCACAATGTCGGCACTAGTGCCGTGTATATCCACCTTTCGCAGCAATGCAGGCTGCTGCTCTCCCATGGAAACGATCGTAGAGATGTTCGATGTAGTCCTGTGGAACGGCTTGCCATGCCATTTCCAGCTGGCGCCTCAGCTGGACCAGCGTTCGTGCTGGACGTGCAGACCGCATGAGACGTCGTTTCATCCAGTCCCAAACATGCTCAATGGGGGAAAGATCCGGAGATCTTGCTGGCCAGGGTAGTTGACTTACACCTTCTAGAGCACGTTGGGTGGCACGGGATACATGCGGACGTGCATTGTGCTGTTGGAACATCAAGTTCCCTTGCCGGTCTAGGAATGGTAGAACGTTGGGTTCGATGGCAGTTTGGATGTACCGTGCACTATTCAGTGTCCCCTCGGCGATCACCAAAGGTGTACGGCCAGTGTAGGAGATCGCTCCCCACACCAAGATGCCGGGTGTTGGCCCTGCGTGGCTCGGTCGTATGAAGTCCTGATTGTGGCACTCACCTGCACGGCGCCAAACACGCATACGACCATCATTGGTACCAAGGCAGAAGCGACTCTCATCGCTGAAGACGACAGGTCTCCATTCGTCCCTCCATTCACGCCTGTCGCGACACCACTGGAGGCGGGCTGCACGATGTTGGGGCGTGAGCGGAAGATGGCCTAATGGTGCGCAGGACCGTAGCCCAGCTTCATGGAGACTGTTGCGAATGGTCCTCGCCGATACCCCTGGAGCAACAGTGTCCCTAATTTGCTGGGAAGTGGCGGTGCGGTCCCCTACGGCACTGCGTAGGATCCGACGGTCTTGGCGTGCATCCGTGCGTCGCTGCGGTCCGGTCCCAGGTCGACGGGCACGTCCACCTTCCGCCGACCACTGGCGACAACATCGATGTACTGTGGAGACCTCACGCCCCATGTGTTGAGCAATTCGACGGTACGTCCACCCGGCCACCCGCATGCCCACTATACGCCCTCGCTCAAAGTCCGTCAGCTGCACTTACGGTTCACGTCCACGCTGTCGCGGCATGCTACCAGTGTTAAAGACTGCGATGGAGCTCCGTATGCCACTGCAAACTGCTGACACTGACGGCGGCGGTGCCCAAACACTGCGCAGCTAGCGCCATTCGACGGCCAACACCGCGGTTCCTGGTGTGTCCGCTGTGCCGTGCGTGTGATCATTGCTTGTACAGCCCTCTCACAGTGTCCGGGACAACTATGGTGGGTCTGACACACCGGCGTCAATGTGTTCTTATTTCAATTTCCAGGAGTGTATTTTTGCATCCCTACACCAGGTAGCTCTCTCGCAACGAGGTCTGTATCGAGTTGAATGCCGATTATGATGTTATAGTTTATAGTGTGGAGTTGCTTCTGATAATTAACTCTGTATTTCCTGTACATTTCGCGTAGCTCACAAGCCCAGGAACCATTATTTATGTATATGCAATTTAAAATCAGTAAGCTTTTCATCATGGAGCAGGCCGGTACTTCAGCCGAAATGAAACAATCGACTCAAACCTTTAAAAAGTGACGAGAGACGAATGATTGTGTATTGTTTCGCGGTGCTTTAAGAAAGAAACCCGGAATCGTCTATAAAAGCATTGAGAAAGAAACTGGTGATCTTCTTGGTTTTCCGCAAGTAATGTACATTTTGTTAGAATGGAACATTAAGCATCCGTAGCTCTAAAAGCACTGGGAAAATCGTGTAAACGCAAACAGCGCGTGGAGAAATACGACGATTTTACGAAAAGTGCTATACGCAGTAAAGTTCATGATTATTTTTTCAGAAATAAACCACCAACTCTAAAGAAGGTGTTGCATGCAGTAAATTCTGACAGACTTGCCAAATTTTTCACTGTGTATCCTCCATCGGTTGTTGATAGATATTGGGCTGAGGTTTGAAAAGCGGGGGTGGAAATCATTTATAGAAAGGTAACCATTTTAAATTTAAAAGAATCTTTCAAAATTATATTATAAAATTAGCCCCAAAACAACTTCAGGCTCAAGAATTTACTAAAGAAACCTTCAAGTAACACCATCGACAAATTAAAATCATCTAGAGTGTATAAAATACCTTGTAGCAACTGAATCATACTATATTGGAAGAACTAAATATAAATTTACATTAAAGAACTAAGAGACGTTTAAGAACTCGTCAAATGGAGCACATAAGAAATAAACTTAAACAAATAGATAAATCAGCAGTTGCCAATTACTTCTGGAAATGTAACCATGAAATAGGTCAAAATATACAACTATTAACACAGGTACAATCAGTTAGTCAACTGGATATTTGGAAAAAATGTATACACCAAATAGTGTAAAAGAAAATATTTTGAACTTTGACATACCAGCATTTAATAGTGTTCTACAATTTATTAAGCAAGTTAATTACGTTGACACCGATGACGATCGGTCAACTATTATGAAAACATATTCTATAGTGCAAGTTAAATCTAACTCGGATTTCAACCAATCTAGGACATCCATAAAGCAGATGGAAGAGAAAGTACATCTACTTCAACAGACAGCTGGTAACCAGTGTATCGTTCCAGACAAGGAGATAGAAAAGGAAGTACAACTGTCTCAACAAACATCCAACAGTTTAACTTCTTCACTTCCAGAGACGATGCAACTCCAACCTGTTAATATCACAGGTGACAACGAATCATCTATGCCCAGTAAGATTTTTACCAATGTTCCAGTTCCAAAAGTTGGCATTATAAATAAGGAGACCTCCAATGGGCAGAGTTTTAACTTTCTTGGAGCAGAAGAAGAACATCCTCATGCAGTAGCTGTAGCAGACTTCACTGAAGATGACTCGTACACGAGTTGAAAACCGTTTTTTGGAGGAAAGGTTAACATCGACCAGTCTAAGTGAGACTCTTATAAATGAAGCATGCCAGCTACTCATATTTATAATAAATATAACTCACTTTAAATACTTTGACAATTCTTTACAATACAATACAAGGTAACCATTGTTACTGCATGATTCCATTAATATTCCAGCTCACAGATTTAATAAGTTAATTTGTAACCCAATTCTATTTATTGTCTAGAATGTTAGCGCTGCTATACTGCTAGTGTTGCGTGCATGTAGCGTCTAACACGTGGCGAGTTGAGTCAGCTCCGCCTTGTTGTTTACAGCAGGATTAAACTAGCGTGAGACAGAGTATAACAAATATTAAACACAGGTATAGGCTGTGCAAACAAACCAGCGGCAACCTAAGTGTTTTCCGTTACAATAGCTCTGTCTCTGTTTGTCCCCTGCAAGTGAACTAATCATTTTGGTACTTATCTGAAAGTGTGTAATAATTATTTAAGTTCTTCTGCTGATAGTACATTATACTCCCATGCTCCATGACACACTCAGCATCCCTTTCGTAACAGTTCATTTGGTTTATTTCATTTATTAGTCTTTCCTTAAAAGCTGTATTCAATACTTAGAACGCATAGCAATATAAGTACTATTATTACTAACATTGAAATCAAAAATAAAACATCAAGATTTTACGAGGGCTGTTCAAACATGGATGGTCACACTTTTTTTGACAACATACCTTTAGTCATCCTCATAATTTTGATCGTCCTTCTCAAAATAGTCTCCCCTGAATGTGATGCACTTGTCCCAGCGTTTCTGCCAGTCTTCAAAGACATGCTGGAAACCCTTTTCTGAGAGATCCTTCAAAATCGTCTCCGCAGCCTTCACCACTGCTTCTGATGATGGATATTGCCTCCCACGAGAGCATTTCTTAAAGTTACGGAATAGAAAAAAGTCATATGGGCCAAATCCGGACTCTAGGGTGGGTGAGGGATGCACTTCATGTTGATGTTTGCAAGATATTCAGCGACAACATTGTCAATATGCGGCCGCGCATTATCCTGGTGCAACATCCAGTCTGCTTCATGGAAGTGTGGTCTTTTGCGCCTGATATGGACTTGCAATGTTTTCAGAATATACCTGTAGTATTGTCCAGTTACTGATGTGTGTGCAGGTACAACATGCTGATAAACCATTCCATGAATATCAAAGAATGAGATGACTATAACTTTCCCAGCAGAAGCAACCACTTTTGATTTTTTGGGTGTTGGTGATGAAGGCCCTCAGGATCAAATTGATGAAGCCAAGTTTCATCAGCAGTGATTACGTTTGTAGGAAACTTCGGATCTTCCTCTAACATCAACTTTAACTGCATGCAGACTTGCATGCGAGTGTCCTTTTGTTCGGGAATCAAGTCATGGAACCCATCGCGCACAAACGTCTCATGTGTAATGTTTCTGTCACCAACGTGTGCGTGGTATGTTTCAGTATTTCAGAAAGTGATCTTAAGGTAATTCGTCGAACCTGTCACAATGGCAGTATGAGTGTTGATGTTTCCTTCTGTAAGAGCAGTAACTGGAGCACACGGACCCCCTTCGTCTGAAATTGACTCTTTCCCCTGTTTAAACGTTTTAAACCACCTTCGAGCTGTGCTGTAGGGAAGAGCATTAGTCCTCCTGTAACATTGTATAGGCCTCAAATAAAGATTTGTTGACACGAAAACAGAATTTCAAAACCACATTTCCTTCCTCGCGTGTTACCTCCATTACAGCGGCCGGTGATACTGTACATGTCTGACCTTGCCTGGTTCTCACAGGCGACAACCAGGAGTACCAACAATGAAACTACTACGGCGTGTTTGTTTTACGTTAAGCTAACAGAGTATAATAATATTAAATTTTAGTGCCAAAAATTGTGACTGTAAAATTATGATAGTTCTTTAGTGAACAGCCCTCGTTTATGTCAAGAGCGTAAACTTCTGTTAATCCACATAATTTTAGCTTTATGATTTACAAGTGAAAAGTTAAGAATTACATAACATTGCCATTAGTAGCATATTCCGTCTTCTCATAACAATTTTCTCACGGAATAAAATCAGTCTCTCAAATTGATGTCATGAGTATAGCTATAAGATTTATGAAACATATTCACATATGGTTTTGATGCAATGCAGATATCTTAAGTGCATATATGCCCTTGATGGTGCTACTATCGATATTAATGTACCTGAATCTCTACTCAGTTAGATGGCGCTACGTTGGACACCAACAAAGAATTGGTAAAACATCGGCAGCAGATCTCTTACTGCTGACTGTGGGGGTACGTGTCCAGTACAGATAAATACACATCCCCATCATTTTATGGATGGTGCAATTTCCCAGGTGGAAGGCTGATGAAAGGAACATACTTAATTAACCTAAACTATCAAAAAGAAAACGTTTTTGACAGAGCAGTTTGTACACGTTTTATAGAGGTAAACACTTTGGGTAGAGATGATCATTCCCTATTTGTAGGTTCCATATTTGAGTTCAGTTACACGTCCAACCAGTTTGCTGGACATCAGCTGTTTCCATTCTAGCTCTTGAGCCCGGAATGTGCCACTAATTGTCCACAATTGTACTTGGAGTACAATAATCACTGATACGAGGTCTTGTTTCATCAAGTGCTATTGAAGCCAGTAATTATATTTACGGTCCTCAACTATCACATACAGTTAACTACATTGATTACTGACTCTAAAGCCACTTCACTCTAAATTAAATCCAAACATGATATGCTCTATACTGTAGGTTGAGCTACACGTGTTTGTTCTGATTACGTTATCAGGAGATTTTAGGCTGGAGGTAAATCCTGCTAAATCAGTGACATAGTTGCTTTGCGCTGTTGCTAACTATACAAAGTGTACCTTTAAAATCATCAGTTTCTGAGGTCGTATTTTCGGAACTAGGTTATTTTAATTTTAAGTATTTATTATTTTAATTCAGAAAAGCCTCTACTTAGTACAGAAGACACCGTGCAAGGCGGCGGTGCAGTAATATGTACATTCTTATTTGGGAGGTCGCCTGTTCTATCGCACAACCTGACTTCAGGTTTTGGTGGTTTGTACGTAATACTCTACGTAATTTTCCATAGTAGCCACGTTTATTCCGCCCTACGCGGCATCAAAATTTTCCCTTCTGACCACACCTCCTTACATATAAGCAATTATAAGGGTTTTCCACCATTTAACATATGGGTGGTCCTTCTTAATACGTTCACCAAGTTACAGCGCTATTGCTATATTTTTCATGTCCTCAGAAATTAGCTTAGACTGTGCAAACGTGCTTCCTGTGTGTGTTAATTAAGCTTATATTTACAGAAGTTACATAGTGTTTTACTTAGTATAGTTTTATAAATTTATTAGTGTTTAACAGTTATTAGCGTTTAGCACTTGCGTAATTTGATTAAGATGTAGAGACCGTGGGAATCGAACCTTCAATGGATATGATAACATGGATTTCCATTCATACTTGTGATATATACCGAACAGTATTTTTAACCTTTCTCAAGTTCTAAAGCGTTTATGGCATTTAATTATTATGAGGAATGTACGTGATTATTTATTTAAATTGTCTAACAGAAGCCCCCCCCCCCAACCCCCCAAAATATTACACTGCTTAACTTTATTCAAACTTGAAAAATTAGCAAACATCCTTGTAAAAACCTTCCACCACTTAAACAGAGCGATAGAGTTTCCTTACTAGTTTCTTTTTAATTCCTTGGTTTGTTTCTTTTTTACTTTTGAGGTATTTACTGCTTTGTTAAATCAACTGAAATTCACCATCTGTAGCTGCCATAGAATAAAGGAAAATGTTTTAGGATAAATCGGCTCACGATTGCAATAAACAAAGCTCTAACGTGCAATCTTTGCTTATAAATTATTACGATTACGATTATCATCATCATCATCATCATCATTATTATATACCAGAATAACCAAAGTGCTTCTTTAATTTGCAAGTAAATGTCCCTCGCAAATTCACGCACACTGATGCAATTTAACTCTTTTAAAATTTTAATGAATTTTTACTAAACTTTCCTTAGATATTATGCTAACAATATGCATTTAGTAATAGAAGTACTAATAGCATAACAGCATAGGTAATATATCTCTTTTCAGTTATGTTATAAAGAGTTGTAGCATTATGTATTATAGGATACATTAATCATTTAAAATTGATTTGAAAAAGATCAATGGCTATTTCTGACACTGAATTTTGCTTTATTTATTTATTTATTTGTTCTTTGCTTCTAAACGTTATTTTAAACAACGGCAACCCTGGATATTCTCAGTTATAAACACGTGCCTTTACCTCTCCCCCCGATAAGTGTATCCTAAGATGATTATGACATTGTGTTTAGGGGGAAGGACAGTTTTTCTCTACAAAGAGACCCGGCTGGGGATTCTTTAAGCGCGGTCACTATACAACTTTACCATTACATCATTTCCTTTCATATACGGATTACTTTCATGTGTCTTTTCAGGCAGACTCGTAAGTTGGGCAGATGGTGTAGACGCTTGCGTATTGTAACGGCTCTTTGTCTCATTGTGTAGTCAGTCTACTCGAGTGTAGAGATGGATTGGTCGTTGGGTAAGGGGTCTTGACATCCATTAAAGGACTCAATATTTCTTAGATATACCTGCACGTTTCTATGGAATTTCTGCCTGCGACTCCTTGGTGCCCCAGGGAGATTTCATCCCTTCCTGCTGGGGCGATCTCTGTGAGCTGCCCCCTCCAATGTCTGACCTTTGCCCCCTTACGTTTAGTACCGAAGGAACCGCGTTTTAATGATCTATTAAAATATACTGTGTCAAACCTACAGTAAATAAAGGAAATATTGGACTTAATCAAAAAAGATGCCATATCAAGGTTTCACAGGTTATACAAATGTTGAGACTCGGAAATCAAAAGTATATGCAAGCGTGCGTACCTGTGCGTGTGTCAGTCTGTTGACATTATAACTCAATAACGAAATGTTAAGTCAAACTTGGTGTGAATGTTCAGCATTTTCCAAGCCTTAGATAATAATTTCCAATGAAACTACCTTATCGTTTTCAACATATACAGCCTACATAATTCTTATTCATACAGCTCATAAGTATAGTTATATATTATTCAGGAAAAGGATGATTATATAACATTTCAGCCACTTTCGCTTCACTTAAAACTATATTATATTTGTAAAATCAAATACTGGGTGTACAAACGTTTTATAACGGGAGTATAAAACTTAGCGGGTGTTTTGGATAGTAAAAACTCGAAAGGAAATATTTTTTGGATTCTGTGTTATACGCATCTGCAGATTACAATTCCGGTTTGAAATTCTATTTTTTCTCACATAAATTAAATCACACCCTATTAATCTTACTTTTTTTAAGTTCCTGTTTTGAGCATGTCTTGTATCTTTGTGCTACACCAGAGCAAGACAGCTTCGAGTGTTGCGACGTATTTCAGACGGGGGTGAAGCCTACAGTGCGTTTGACGTCAGGCAAGAGCCGTGTAGTACCAAGTTGCCTATATAAATGGCGCTGTGAGTACAGAATCTGAGGGTTCAGTCAGGTGTAGCACACTCGATGACAATATAGCTGCCACGTAACTAATTGTACTGTTAAGTTTAAAATGTGGCGATTTATTGAAGGAAAAATATAGACTTAAAAAGTCTTGGCTGATCTTTAGAAGTATGTCCCCCAAATCAGATTTCAGAGGTTGCATTCACTTGCCGCATGGACATTATGTATGCTTGGCTGGACATATGTGTGCGACCATTTTTTTTTCTGTTATGAAATTAGCTAAGTCCAAACCCAGAAGTATCTTGTCGGATCAGAATCTAACTTGCAGTCTTCGGTTACAAATTTCCCAGATATTACGTCCTGACATTAATAAAGTAGTTAAAGAGAAACGAAATAGAAAGTGCCAGAAAATGTCCACGTAATGATGATCTGAATCTCCTCTGATCTCTGATCTCGTCTAATTTGCAGAGAAACTTACTTTATGATTTATTTAATTTATAACATTCCTGACCTTCAGATAAACTACGAGTTGAAGTTTTATATATTTTCACATAACACAGAGGCAAAATGTAATTGTCTATAAATTGTGACCAATTGTGTAATTAAAGCGGTCAGCATTAATATTACGACACCCAAGATGTAAGTTATACATATTATTAACACCCAATACGTTTCCTGTCTTTGCTACGCTGTCGGAACCCCAACACATTATACTATTTCCTTCCTCCTGGGCAGCAGGAATCAGCGCGGTGACGTCACACGCTAACCTGCCTTTCGTTCGGGGGCATATTTGGCGGATATAGCTGACGGAACTGACGTCACACCACGACTACCTGTCTTCCCCTGTGCTATACAATTTATTTTAATATAAACAATTTTGAGGTCACATTTGTCTAAATTGGTCCTGACTTTTATTGATTTTATACTCAGTTCCTTTAAGTATTTACTTTATCGTTCACTTATACGGTGTCTTTGACTACAATGGTCAAGTCGTTAAACTATTTACCTTTGGAACGTATTGTTTACATTAACTGTGTTCGGTTACTTTCGGTTATGCACATTATATCATACATGCAATCACATTCTCTTCAATTGTTCTAGACGCCGGGGACCATCAGAAGTAACCTTTTTGTTTAGAAAAATGTTGTGGCTGCCCTACTCTATTATGATAAGGGGGCGCTTTCAGTAATTTTCAAACTTGAAAGCGCTTGTGTGACTACAGTTTATAACTTATCAGCTTCTGATGTTAGGAATATATAAACTCTTAGGTGGACAAAAGCTTTTATATATTTCAATTCAAATTAACAAATTTTCGTAACTCCTGCTGAAAACCTGCAAAAACACAATAAGATTGACACATCTTTCCCGAATCTCTTTAATATAAACACATTTTGATCAATGAAACCTTTGTTTGTAAGTTATATTTAAATTAGTTGTAGGATAAGCCGCAGGAGTTTTTCGCATTTCCCCTGTAACACGATTCCTATTCTGCTACTAATGCCATGATTGAAGACGACGAACTACAAGCCCTGCGTTGTAAAAATCATGTTGAAAGAAACGTTTTTGGTGCTGGGGGGATGGTGCGATTTTGAAGATGCTATGAGCCCCAGGTTGTCGCAACACATGCAGCAGGATTCCTCTGCTGTTGTGAGTTTCGATGCCCCAAAGTTGCGGCAATATATATAGCAAGTTTCACGCTATATCTCGTTTCCCGTCTTTAGTCTTACTTCGTCAATCTTACCTTCGTCCTTAATTTGTCGCGGTAATGGGTATAAAAGTTTCGGCGCAAATAGATAACAGGCGGATGGTGTTTCACGGTAATAAACAGCTTGCATAAGCAGTTAAAGATAGCGTGAGATAAAGGTCTGCCGAAACAAACTGAGATAAATGGACATTTCTGGTGACGTCTTGGTTAATAGAGATTTTTCGGTTTCTTTATTGCTCCGGAAATATCCAGAATTTATCAATGAGGTATTTAAGAATGCGACTACTCGCCAAGTGGGAGTCGTAAGCAGTAAACTGCTATAGAGTGCTGTAACGAAAGCTGATGTAATCCGGACGCTGTTTGTTATTTTCATTGGCCTTGTTAGACTGTGTATATGTGACGTAATGTTTCGTGAGAATTTAAAAGCATTTCTACGAATTAAAGAAAATTTGGAATTTCTGCAACTCGGTCTTTTAATTCTAAGAACCCACAAAGTCACAATATCATGACTTGATGAAGAAGTTCCCCGAAGTTATTAGGGAAATCCTTAATTATGCCTCGGTTAGCTTTTAATATTCTTCCGTTATATTCTTCCTTACGAGCAATGAAATCTAAGTTACAAGAATGGTAACGAGTGAAGAAATCATTAAGATTTTTATTTTTAATTTCTATAAGAAATCAATTTTTGTTTATTTCTTTTAACACCAAATCCATTACAATTCTTATCACAAATCTTTATACTGTGATCGGAATCAATCTAATACTTCAAACTGAACTAACACAAATATTTTCGAGCAATTTGAAAAGCGTCCGATCTCTTCGGCGTTCCAGAGAGAAAGACGAAAATATATTTCCGTTTCTACACAAAGATTATTTAATCCTTCGTTTCTATCGCCACCCATATACTACTACGTCACTACATTACGTAATACAATTAATATTGCCAATCACAAAATTACATATATTTTTACACAATTTTGTTTCTTTTTCTTTTGTAAATTTATAAATGTTTGAAATGCTTTCTAAATATAAATCGAAACAACTGTTACACCTCTCAAAGTGTTAAGTTCTTCTAAAACTAATATTATAACATGGATGGATATAGTTTGTTAAAGTTTTGCTTGCAAAACTTTTAATGTTCTTAGAAGATATATTACGCTACGTTTACGTGACCTTCTCTATCCTATATCGTTTATTACAGTGAATCTAAATTAATTTTACCAAAGACAATTCAGTTATGTAATTCAATTGTTTGAGATATCGTTTTGCAGACAACTTCAAATACACTTTTCGTTATGAAGTACGTGACAGTCTAATTTTTAGAAACTGGGCTTTAAAAATCCATACATATACTTAAAATATGCACGACTTAAAAACTGAGAAGTGAAGAACCCTGAACTATTAATAATGGATATACAGAATACATAGCTAGGTCTAGAAAGGTTACATTAAATATATTATATTTTAATGATGTCTATATTTCTTGTGAAGTTTATTTTCTGTGACAGTTAAACGCTTAGCAGTATGATACAAAATTCTTCCGTGTGTGTCGGAATACGTCGTCGTGGTAACAAAATACATTCCTCTGTATTCACCTACCAAGAACACGGTGGAGAAAGCAACATTTCAAAGCAATCGTTGAATAGGTGCATTTTAGATATGCACCAAAGTTGCTATAATGTGGATTCTCCTATTTCTGTGCACATACCTACATAAGTTTCACGATAGATAATGCACATTGATACCGAAATTAAGGGGTGCAATGAGTGAAGAACAGTAATGGATATCAGAGGAATTGTGTATCTTTGTTACAACACGTGCAGGCAGGTGCATTGGGTTGAGTCGCGTAACAAAAGACACGGGAGAAACAGTGTTCCTACCAGGGTTCTTAATGGGTAACACTTGACTGTGTTTCAAAAGGTATTCTTCGGACCCTTAATAATGGCATGACCGAGACTCACTGGTCGACAAAATTTAACTTTTTTCCTTTCACAAGAATTAAAATAACAGATTCTAAAAGTATTTTTCGTGCTGAATTCAAATATAATTACAGTTTTTCCCCATCGGTCAGGAGTTCTGTGTGATATTCATTTGAATTTTTATAATATTCCAAAAAACTCGTAAGTAGCTATCTAACTCAAAATTATAACTACTGATTCTGACTTACCTATAAAGTGGTGGATAGTGATTTTCGGGTATATTTTGCATCTGGAACGTCTCTCATTTTAGTCCAGCAGTAGTCAGCCAGCATATTGGAACTCCACTTGCCTTGGTACCTCTTCTCTATTGTAGAAATTTGTTGATGAAAACGGTCAACGTGTTCATCGCTGACAGCTCCAAGGTTTTCGGGGAATAAGTCCAAGTGAGAGTGCAAGAAGTGAATTTTTAAAGATATGTTGCATCCCATAGCTTTATAAGAATGCAGAAGATCAGTCACTATGTCACGATAGTTTTCTGTTTTATGGTTTCCAAGAAAATTGCAACACAAACTTTTGAAAGACTGCCAGGCTGCTTTCTCCAGTGGATTTAACAGTCCCTCGAAATGTTCATCAGCCATTAATGATCGGATTGGTGGTCCTGTAAAAACTCCTTCTTTCAATTTAGCATCACTGACTTTGGGGAATTTCGATTTCAAGTACAAGAATCCATCAGAAATTTTATCCATAGCTTTATCGAAATTTTTCATAACTCCTAACTTAATATGCAATGGAGGTAAAAATATTTTTTCAGGCTTCACTAAAGGGACACATGCCACATTTTTCTGGCAAGGGATAAGAGATTCACGTTTTGGCCATGACTGTCTAACGTAGTGAGACTTCTTATCTCTGCTGTCTCACTCGCACAGACAACAGCAAAATTTGGTGAACCCAAGTTGCAAACCAAGCAATAAAGCAATGACCTTTAAACCACCACATATATTCCATTCATATTTTCCATATTGTATTTTCTCTAAAAATAGTTTCATATTTTCATATGTCTCTTTCATATCAGCGACATCGCTACCGGTATTGATGGAAGTTTATTGCCAATAGGTAGCAGCACAGCCTTCAAACTTACTTTAGAGGAGTCTATGAACAATCGCCACTCATCTGGCCGGTGTTGAAGCCCAAGAGTATCCATAACTGAACAAATATTATTACAAAACACAATACCATTTTCTTCAGAGAAGTATACTTTGAAAACACTATGGCGGCTACGATATCTACTAATTCTTACATCTTTTTGGAGTAGATTCCACCCTTTGAGTCTGAAAGCTAAAACTTCCGCTTGCTGTTTAGACAGATTTAAATCGCGAATCAGGTCACTAAGGTCTTGCTGATTGGGAAAGTATGGTTCTGATGAACAGCTACTGGCTTCATATGCAAGATCATTTTTATTTTCATCTGAAGCATTTGGAGTCTCAGTCAGGTCAGAACCAGAGTTATCACTTAAGGTCGTATCTGCATATACTGGTACGGGGAACTCTTCACTGTGTAAGACAGGTCTCATTGCAGATTGCAAATTCGGATACTTAACTGTATATTTTGTTTTAGATGTGATTCCTTTAATATTTGTCAAACAAAAATAACAGCGAGTTAAATGATCCTTCGGTTCCCTCCAAATCATGGGAATTGCAAATGGCATATGATGTGTACCATTTTTCCACCCAGTCAGCAGTCTAACACACGAAACCCAGCATGTATTTGGGGCCCAGCTCTTATCAAAATCACCAACTTGACAGCCAAAGTAAAGTTTATAACACTTCTTTACAAGTAGGGCCAAATTTCGCCTCTGAGACTTGAAGGTCAGCTCACCACAAATATAGAAGAATTTATCTGCACGATTTACACAATTTCTTGGCATGATGAAAAAATAAAGCACAGAAATACAACATGCACAACATACACAATACACTTCTAAACAGAAAGGAAGGAAATATTTCATTACTCAATCTCACAGTCAGCTCAATACTGACATCACAAAGCCAAACAGGTCTGAACATGTCTAAACAACAACAATGAACCTGCACAGTCATGATTTATTGCGCTTCAGCATGACATTGCAAATAACTTCAAATACAGCTTGAGTAAAATAGCTACATATGAGGTAACGGTTCCTATGACAGGTCAAAGAAAACACTAAAATCATATTCTGAAAAGTAGCTTTTACAGAAAAACTATGGCTGATGAGAAAATTCTGACTACATATCTGAATTTAGGATGGAAAATTCCACTAGTCACTATTCAGATGTCTTGTGAGAAAAAAAAAAATTGTTGATAATCAGAATAGACAAAATAGTCACAAAGGAGTTTTGGGTGAATAAAGAGGACTTCCAGAGGTGAAAGTGACACACGCACAGCTGTGCACAGTGAGGATAGGCAGTCCGCGGCTGGAGGCCGATTAAGACGGTCATCTGCTTCTGTCTTGAGCGAAGACAGACGATAGGCAATGAGAAAAGATACCTGTCGGCTCATACGTAACGAATTAAGTGTTATGGAGTAAGAAGCATTCCATATACAGTGGCTGTAAACAGTGATATTGGTAACCCTTCGTCGGCAACTTCGAGTTTGATGTGATGATAAAAAGAAGCAGTCATAAAACCAGTTTGAAACGGGCATTCCATTGTCATTAGAAGCATCCCCACTCATGCTTACCCACTCATACCATGAGAGTAACTCATTGCTTTAACCTGCGCGACCATCCTTCTTACATCACCTTTAAGCATTTCTAGAGATATAAGTTGAATTGTGAGGTAACAAACGAAGCTGTCGAAAGTAAATTTCAGAAAGAGCCCCTTTAATTAACGCTATGTTATATTTTGTGTCCCATCCTTTTAGCTAAGTGTATTAAAATCTTCGTGTAAAGAAACATCGTAGTTAGAGGATAGGACGAAAATGTACATCGAAGTAGAAGATTATATTTGAAGCAGAGCAGCTAATTCCTGAATACACGTTATAAATATTGAGCTCTTCCATAAAACTGCGCATCGCTCACAGAATTTATTCATTTTTAATGACAGCGTTCCAAAGCGCCTGTTAAAATTAACAGGGATGTATTTTATTAGAAGCGTTTGAAGCTATATTTGAAACTTTTTGTAACTTTAAAGTACTATATTTTATCCAGGTAAGCTTATTTGGCGCACAGCTGGCGAATAAGGAAGAAATAACACTACTGCAGCATTACGCATCTTTTACTAACCTGATTTTGTTGTGAATTCGGTTTGTCAACTTGCTTCTTTCTTTATTTCACCTCTCCATACTTTATAATTACTTTAAATGCATTTTATTCTTTTAACATGATTTTTGTCAATTGTAAAATATCAATTCCCGTGCACTTAAAATTAATACAAGGGCTGCTCAATAAATATTAATTATAAATTTTTTCTTTACTCATCCTCATAATTTTGATGGTCCTCCAAATAGTCTCCCCTGAAAGTGATGAACTTGTCCCAGCGTTTCTACCAAACTTCAAAGACATGCTGGACACCATTTTTCAGAGATCCTTCAAAATCACCTCAGCAGCTTTCACCACTGCTTCCGATGATGGAAAATGTCTCCCACGAAGGCGATTTTTCAAGTTAGGGAAAAGAAAAAAGTCACATAGGGCTAAATCCTGATTATAGACAGGGTGAGGGATGCACTTCACGTTGATTTTCGCGAGATATTCAGCAACAACATTGGCAATATGCGGCCGCACATTATCGTGGTGCAGCAGCCAGCCTGTTTCACGGAAATGTTGGCTTTTGCACCTGTTATGTACTTGCAATGGCTTCAGAACAACCCTGTAGTATTGTCTAGTTACTGATGTGTGAGCAGGTACAACTTGCTGATAAACCATACCATGGATATCAAAGAATGAGATGACCATAATTTTCCCAGCAAAAGCAACACTTTTGTTTTTTGGGGGGTTGGTGATAAAGGAGATTTCCACACTGAGCTTTGCTGCTTCCTCTCAGGATCAAAATGATGTAGCCAAATTTCATCAGCAGTAATTGCGTTTGAAAGAAACTTCGGATCTTCCGCTAACACGGACCTTCATGCGAGTGTTTTGTTCGGGAATCAACATTCTTGGAAACCATCGCGCACAAACACGTCTCATGTGTAATACTTTTGTCTACAACATGTGGGTGGCACCCAATGTAAAGTTGCCTATTTCAGAAACTGATCTTAAGGTAATTCGTCGATCCTCTCTCACAATGGCAGCAGCAGTCTTTGTTTTCTTCCGTAACTGCAGTAGGTGGAGCACCGGGTTTACCTTCCTTTGAAATTGATTGTCTCCCCTCTTTAAACACTTTAAACCACTTCGAACTGTGCTGTAGGGAAGAACAGACTCTCCATAGGTCTCCTGTAACATTGTATAGGCCTCAACTGAAGATTTGTCGAGACGAAAGCAGAATTTCAAAGCCACATATTGTTACTCGCGTGTTATCTCCATTGCAGCGGTAGGCGATACTGAACATGTCTGAACTTCCCTGGTTCTCACAGGCGGGAACCAGGAAAAGCAAAAAATAAACCACTATGGTGTGTTTGTTTCACATTAAGCTAACAGAATACAATAAGATCGAATTTTAGTGGGTAAATTATGACCGTAAAAAAATTATGATCATTCTTTATTGAACAGCCCTCATATTTCATTTTAAGATACAAACACATACAGAACCACGCAATGAATCTTTTGGAAATTTAAACAATAACACTAACAACAGCAACAATAATAACAATAACAATGACGATGGCGATAGTAATAATAATAGTAATAATAGTAATAGTAATAATAATACTAATACTACTAATAATAACAGTAACAACAAATACAACAATAATAATAATAATAATAATAATAATAATAATAATAATAATAATAATAATAATAATAATAATAATAATAATAATAATAATAATAATAATAATAATAATAATAATAATAATAATAATAATAATAATAATAATAATAATAATAATAATAATAATAATAATAATAATAATAATAATAATAATAATAATAATAATAATAATAATAATAATAATAATAATAATAATAATAATAATAATAATAATAATAATAATAATAATAATAATAATAATAATAATAATAATAATAATAATAATAATAATAATAATAATAATAATAATAATAATAATAATAATAACAATAATAATAACAATAATAATAACAATAATAATAACAATAATAATAACAATAATAATAACAATAATAATAACAATAATAATAACAATAATAATAACAATAATAATAACAATAATAATAACAATAATAATAACAATAATAATAACAATAATAATAACAATAATAATAACAATAATAATAACAATAATAATAACAATAATAATAACAATAATAATAACAATAATAATAACAATAATAAATAACAATAACAATAACAATAACAATAACAATAACAATAACAATAACAATAACAATAACAATAACAATAATAACAATAATAATAACAATAACAATAACAATAACAATAACAATAACAATAACAATAACAATAACAATAACAATAACAATAACAATAATAACAATAATAACAATAATAATAATAATAATAATAATAATAATAATAATAATAATAATAATAATAATAATAATAATAAATAATAATAATAATAATAATAATAATAATAAATAATAATAATAATAATAATAATAATAATAAATAATAATAATAATAATAATAATAATAATAAATAATAATAATAATAATAATAATAATAATAATAATAATAATAATAATAATAATAATAATAATAATAATAATAATAATAATAATAATAATAATAATAATAATAATAATAATAATAATAATAATAATAATAATAATAATAATAATAATAATAATAATAATAATAATAATAATAATAATAATAATAATAATATAATAATAATAATAATAATAATAATAATAATAATAATAATAATAATAATAATAATAATAATAATAATAATAATAATAATAATAATAATAATAAATATATAATAATAATAATAATAATAATAATAATAATAATAATAATAATAATAATAATAATAATAATAATAATAATAATAATAATAATAATAATAATAAAATAATAATAATAATAATAATTAATAATAATAATAATAATAATAACTTTATTTGAGATCAGGTGTAATGAATAAGGAATAAAATATAACAGCATCGGGTAAGTATGATGTGAATTCACTAAGTGAACAAGAGGGTCTTTGTATAAGCGAATGATACATTATCCGTTTAAAACAAATTAGTAGGTGTATTATTTGCATTAAAACTAAGTTTGCTAAAGAAATTAAAACCATTGTAGAAACAAGTATTGGTGTCGAGTGCATTTGCAAGGGATATCTTAACTTAAAATGGTTTCTCGTGTGAATACTGTGAACATCAGATCTCAGTATGTACTCGTTTTTTGTTTTCCTGTGTATACAGCAAGACAATAGATATACAGATTAACAACAGTTAACATTTTCAGTTAAACAATGGCTTTATATGTCTCGGTTGAACATTCTTTCAACATAATTCTTAATGCCCTTTTCTGACAAATTAAAGTATCCTTCATGAGAGTGAATGTCCCCATAAGTGTATACCGTAGGATATATGAGACTGAATAAGACTAGAATATTTTTGAAAGCATCAAGTAGCAGGGGAGAACTTAGTTTACAAAGTAAAAATATAGTGCGAGTAATGTTATTACATACTCCAGAAATAATGTTTCTCCAGGTGAGCTTGCTATGGAGCTTAAACCCTAGTAAATTTACTCACTATTGCCCGATTTCACCAAAAGATGTTAAAATAGACGTTTACCAATGTCAACTTGTTTTCTGTTAATGTTAACAAACAACAACAATATTATTTTTTCCTAGTGTATATGACAGAGGAAAATGTGAAACTCTTGTACCAAATTTTGTTTTGACACAATTTTTAAGTGGACATGGCAAATTTGGTGAATACTTATCACGTTTTCACTTAACATCCAACCCCGAGTGCATGTGCGGTGAAGAATTTCAAACTGTGGTTCATCTCTTTTTCTGTTGTCCCATTTTCTGGAGAGAAAGACAAGAATTAAGTATTCAAGCTAGACTCTCTAGGAACTGAATTTTCTGCTCCGCTCACATCTTTGCTAATGAAGCCACAACAGTATAAGTACTTCATGATGTTTATAAACTCAGTGTTTAAACGTCTGAAATAGTTTAAATTAATATGCATCAGATTATAACATATTTTCTTCCATCTAGTATTTAAAATATTTTTGTTAAAATTGTGTATTTTTATGTATCAACTATAACCCTAATATACCACTGTGTAAAATAGGGTTCATAAATCTGGATAAATAAATAAATAAAAATAAAATGTTAACAAACACATGTTAACGCTGGGAGACTTGTAAGAGATATAGAAAGCTGTGAATGAGTCATATCTTCAGAACGTCCGGAGGTGCCCTTTTGTTTTTACTTTCGTTCACAGACAACTCAAAAATGGCGGGTGAAGAAAACCAGAGGGGAAGCATTGGGATGAATTTCTCATCAATCAAGAAAGAATTGTTAGTTCAATTAGTGACTAAATATAAGAAAATTGTGGAAAATAAGAGGAAAGGGCTGTAAATGTGAGCAGAAGGATGTGCCGTGGAAAAAGATTGGAAATGAGTTTAATTCGAATGAAGATGTGACAAACAGATGTACTAAGCAACTTCGTCAGTATTACGTCAATTTAACACGAGGTGCTAAGGACAGAAGTGACGAAGGACTTGAACGTTTCAAGACGGACGTAGACAGTTTAGTATTCTCAGAATTCAGTGAATTATAAAATCGCAACGTTGTTAATACTTAAAACAAAGGCGAGATTGGCA
>CM060959.1:143088121-143148707 GCA_030765055.1 Mantis religiosa | reverse complement strand
AATAAGTTTACTACGCCGAGACCATATAATTAGATTTGTTTACAAAGAACTGAGGGTGAGAGATGGACGTCTGTGGAGCACGCTACAGGTGATTCCGACCTTGGGTACGCAGTCAGTCAACAACAAACAGAGATTCCTGACTATTATGTGTTTCAAATGGGATAACGTTTGTCCTTGAACGCTATTAGGTGAGGAACCAATCGGAGTCCTGCGGTGTTGTCGTATTGCACTCCCCTAAGTGGTGTGTGACCAGCGGTAAACTAATAAATCTCTAATAAATACTATTCACGTTAAGAGAAAAATTCAGATTTTGCAAAAACTGATCCATGAGGAAGGAGAGAGTAATGTATTTAACATAACCGTAAAAACCTCATATTCTTAGCTCAAATAGCTTTCCTAATACTAATAAAGTAGATACCATTATATTATAACAATGCATTGCGACGTAAGCACTGTAATGAATTCATTATTGGTTGACATGTATGCGTGAGCGTATAAGTGAAATAACTCAGAACTGAAACATAAACATTTGACATGACGTGGTAAAAGAAATACGTAATTTGAATAAGCCAAGGTGTTTGTTAAATTCGATGAGAGGAAACAAACACTTCTTGCTGGTCTGGCAGAACGTGTCTGGTCACATTATATCTTTGTTTATGAATGCTTCGTAATCTCTGTTTACTCTAGAGTTCAAAGCAGTATTATTCAGTAACTCTTCCATGAGAAACTGTATCAGCTGGATCAATGAGATGCGATCCATTCCCTCCCCCCCTTACTACTGCAAAAACAATCCAATTGCGTTAATGTGGGCTCAAATTATGTTGCAAACAGAAATAATATTTTTAAACTGACGTTGAACGACTTATTCACGAAGAAATTGACAAATACCACAACAAGACTGGGAAAATTCCGTGAGACATCAAATAAACTACAAGAAAGAAATAGCACGTAACGATATTTTGGAACTTACCATCATAAATTTGCAGCACTCAGACGATGAAGACAATGGTAATGATGAATTATCTCTTAACGTAAGTAACATTCACAGCTATAAGGATGCACCGCTGGAATTTTCGTTGGATTAGAAAAATATGTAATTCATAAACTATAGTTAGTTTTAAACTAAATATTTAAAACATTTGCGTAACATACGAATATCCATGTTACAATTGTGATTTCAACAACTGCATTATTATAAAACTTTGGAATATTCAGCTTGCGTTAGGGCCACGAACACTCGCAGTTGTGCGAGAGAGAGAGGGGGAGTGTAAAAAGAGTGGGGATAACGAGGTGGCAACGGTGAAGGCTCTAACGCATGTGATTGGCTACTGGCGAGAACTCTTCCCATTTGAAATACATAATAAGCGCGTATATATGAGAAAGCCCCGAAGCTCATTCATTTTCTCTTTTGGGAAGAGATACACAGGCTTACTGAAATAAACATTGTTTAAAGTTTAATTATAGTCAATTTTATTGCAGTATACAACTACGTACATTTGTAAGTTCTCAAATTTTAAACTTGTTTTATTGTGACAAAATATCTTTTTATTGAGAGAATGTTCTCTGTACATCGCATGATGTGATTGGAGAATACTTTAAACACTTTATATTTGAATCTCTGTTGCTATTTAGACAATTTCGCACTTCTTACAGTTTCGAATATAGTGAATTGTTTTTAAGAACACGTTGAAGCTTTTGTTTAACACAATTACTATTAATATCATGAGGGAATTCATGAATAATCATATTTCAAATTTGCTACTTCGTTTATTTGTTCACAAAACTTTTTCCACCGCCCCTGAGGCAGCACACATTTCAATTTTGGAAGCCTCACGTCAGACCCTCCCTCGGAACATGACTGTACATCAGGACAGCAGTGGATCGCGAGGTCCCATAGGTCAACCTGAACCCGCCTCGTTCCAATGTTTTGGTGTCCAAAGTTCCTGCCCCATTCCAGATATGGCTATAAGCTCAATTGTCCTGTATACTGACGACACAGTGTTATTTTACTTTCACTCCGATCTACATTCTACTGCAGGAACCTTACAGCTCTCTCTTGATCGCCTCACTAAATGTTGTCGAACTTGGTGCATCTCCCCCAATACCCGGAAAACTGAAACCAAGATTTTTACTTTACGCCGCTATAATCCCCCTCCGCTTATACGCCTTCTGACTGATCATGTGCCATGGATCCCTTCACCTACACCAGTCAAGTACCTTGGCAGTGTTACGGGACACTCGGCTTATGTGACCGTACCATTACCCTGGCATCCGCTCGTCTTTCACAACTGTCTCCATTATTTCACAAACACACTTCACTTGCTTTAGAATCTTCACTGCTCCTGTACAAATCTCTAGTTCGCCCTCTTATTACTTATACCTGCCAGGTCTGGGGAGCTGTCAGTACTTGTCTCCTGAGGCGTCTACAGGTCATCCAGAGTCGATTCCTGCGAATCGCCACCAATGCTCCTTGGTTTGTCCGCAACCAGCCGCTACATCATGAGCTGGGACTTCTTCCTCTCCACCATTTCATCCGACAGACTGCTAGACGCTCCTTCTATAATCTACAGCACGTCCCAGGAGCTGTGGGTATAACATCGGCGTCCGAAGTCGCCGGTCAACGTGACTGAAGCGACGACTACAACAGGACCTACTTTACAGTGATGACACTTCCACTTCTGAATGATCCGCTGTTCCAATTTGCTTTTCTATTCTTCTATTCTACAGAGTAAATTCCCATATTGAAGTATGTATACCATTTTATTAGTTCAGTATCACATTTATATTAGTACAGTAACACATTTGTATTAGATCAGAGGAGGAACATTGTCCTGCCTCTGCAATGTTATTGCTCTATAATTATTTTGTATCTGTTCTCTCAGATCTGCAAAGCATGTATTATTACTGAACGATCTAATAAATATACCAAAGAAGTTCCTGCCTATTTATAACTATTGCTAAAAAGACTATCAGCCGTATTAAGTCGTATATGTTAGTGAAATTGGGCATGAGAATTCCTGTTTGACATTTCTCCTAATCCTTCCCAGGTACATAAATTGAGTTTTGTTTTGATTCAATAAAAACTCATTAATTGAAAACCAGTATTGAACTCTGTTAAGAGCTAAGCTGAACAAAAGATCAAGTTCATTTAAATTAGCATGTCCTAAGTGGAAGCGTGGTGTCATCAGCAAACAATATTGGCGAGTCAGAAATATTACTGGAAAGGGCATTAATCATAATCCAAAGTAGGAAGGGGCCAAGAACAGAAACCTGAGGTCCCCATATTTAATATCCAAAGAAAGATTTATTGTTACTTATAGGTACAAAATGCTGCCTATCCATCAAGTATGAAAAATAGCTCAGGACAATTATTGAGAGTTCATATTACTTCAATTTACTAACCAAAAACCCGGGCACAACGCAGACGAAGGCTTTAGATATGTCACGGAGAAAAATGAGACAAAATATACCCATAGCTCAATCGGTAGACTATCTGCCTCCCACGCTAGGTGTCCCGGGTTAGATTCCCGGCCGTGACCGAGGGGAATTTCCTCCAAACAGGATAATTCATCTTCCCCAGAGGCTGGAAGAATGAATGCAATTACGAATGAGTGCATGATCTAATGACTAAAACCCAACGAATACGAGTTAACACCTTCGATATGTCCCAAAGGAGAACGACCGCCGATATAACCATTGAAATTAAAGGCGGGTATAAATGTATGCATGATCTAACGATTAAAAGCCCAGCAAATACGAGTCAAAACCTTCGACATGTCTCCAAAGAACAACGGCCGCCGATATGACCATTAAAGGAAAAGGCGGGGTATAAAATTGTGCGTGATATAATAACTAAAACCCAGAGAATGCGATTTAGCACACTCCACATGTCTCCAAAGAAGAACGGCCGCCGATATGACCATTGCACTCAAAGGCAGGGTATGAATGTACTGTGATCTAATGACTAAAACCCAACGAATACGAGTTAACACCTTCGAAATGTCTCCAAAGGAGAACGGCCGCCGATATGACCATTGCAGTTAAAGGCGGGGTGTAAATGTGTGCATGATCTAAGATTAAAAAACAGCGAATACGAGTTAACACTTTCGATGTCTCCAAAGAAGAAATTGCAGCTTATGGCGGGGGATAAATGTGTGCGTGGTCTAATGATTAAAACCCAACGAATACGACATAACACCTTCAATATGTCTCCAAAGAGGACCGGCCGCCGATATGGCCATTGCAGTTAAATGCATGTGTGCGTGATATAATGATTAAAACCCAACGAATATCAGTTAACACCTTCGACATATCTAAAGGAGGACGGCCGCCCATATGACCTTGAAGTTAATTGCGGGGTATAAATGTGTATAAATGTGTGATCTAATGATTGAAACCCAACGAATACGACTTAACACCTTCAATATGTCTCCAAAGAGGAACGGCCGCCGATATGACCATTGGAGTTAAAGGCGGGGTACAAATATATATGTGATCTAATGATAAATACCCAACGAATACGAGTTAACACCTTCGACATGTCTCCAAAGAGAACGACCGCCGATATGACTATTGCAGTTAAAGGCGGGGTATAACAGTGTACGCGATCTAATGATTTAAACCCAACGAATACGAATTGACATTTTCGATATGTCTCCAAAGGAGAACGGCCGTCGATATGGCCATTGCAGTTAAAGGCGGGGTATAACTGTGTACGCGATCTAATGATTTAAACCCAACGAATACGAGTTGACATTTTCGATATGTCTCCAAAGGAGAACGGCCGTCGATATGGCCATTGCAGTTAAAGGCGGGGTATAAATGTGTACGCGATCTAATGATTTAAACCGAACGAACACGAGTTGACATTTTCGATATCCTCCAAAGGAGAACGGCCGTCGATATGACCATTGCAGTTAAAGGCGGGGTATAAATGTGTACGCGATCTAATGATTTAAACCCAACGAATACAAGCTGACATTTTTGATATGTCTCCACAGGAGAACGGCCGTCGATATGGCCATTGCAGTTAAAGGCGATGTATAAATGTGTACGTGATGTAATGTTTTAAACCCAGCGAATACGAGTTAGCACCTTCTACA
Source organism: Mantis religiosa (assembly GCA_030765055.1). Classification (NCBI taxonomy): domain Eukaryota; kingdom Metazoa; phylum Arthropoda; class Insecta; order Mantodea; family Mantidae; genus Mantis; species Mantis religiosa. The sequence continues at coordinate 143,143,605 of CM060959.1, read as the reverse complement.
TGCCTCCAAAGGAGAACGGCTGCCGATATGACCATTGAAGATAAAGGCGGGGTACAAATGGGATATATATATATATATATATATATATATATATATATATATATATATATATATATAAACAATATGTTCAAGAGCCATAGAAGTATATTTCCCATATCTAAATCCGAAGTGCAATGGATATATTAAGTGATTATTCTGAAAATAGGGGTAGATTGGCCATATGTTTTGTTTTCAAAAACGTTGGAGAAGATGGTACCGAGATTATTGGACGATAATTCTGTATGCCATAAGCATCACCTGTGTGAGTAGAAGTTACTCTTGAAGTCTCTAAACATTTTGGAAAAGTACCCTGAGTTACGCATAAATTATATAAAATTGTTAATGGTTGAACAATAAGTGTAATAGCTTATTTGATAAAATAATTAGAAATACTATACGCTTCGCAGCTACGTGACATTGATAACCTGCTAACAGCACTCGAGACATCTTCAATAGAGATAGTCTGCCAGTGGAATTGGTCAGGATATTTTTACAAAAAGTATTATCTTCCACAGTATTATGAGGTACAGATTTTGCAATATCATCCACAGAGTTTATACAGAATTCATTAAACTCATTGGGGAACTATCTAAAGGGATATTAACTGTTTTGATCTCTCAATATAAATTAATGTCCAAGTAGGTTTGGATTTGTGATTAGTTGATTCAGTATGAGAGTATGCTCTACCTTTGGCGATATTCATTTGCTTTTCATATTCACTATTTAATAATAAGTACTTACACTTAATGTCTTTATTCTCTGTCTGCTTGTTCATAATCATAATATAACTTTACCCTTTAGACTTTAAGTCGGCATTATACCAGATAATCCTCTTGGTTGTGAAATAAGAAATTAAACAAATCAGTGAAAACGTTTAAAGAATACAAAAATATAAAATCTAAGTTCTTTGAAAGATCAAGTACAAGGTTCAAATTAATGGACGAAGTAGCGCAAATGAAAGTGTAATAATTGTTAGGAGAACAGATATTAGAAAGAGTATAAGTGGGCTGCTCGTGTTTTAAAATGTTACACTTTACTTTAAAATACGGGAAAATTATCAGATATATAAAGATAAATTACACTTCTGCTATAAAGAGCCTGGTCAAGGTCGGTTAAAATATAATCGAGACAAGCCTCCTGCCTGTAGAAACCAAAGACATGAAAGTAAGATTAATAGATCGTAATATATTCTGGCAATATATAACATTATTAGAATATAATTTAAAATCTTAATTCACATCAGTGGCAATTATGATATTTGTGTCAAATTTTGATATGTAATTCAAAAGATTTTAAAAAATAGACAAGAAGTTCAAAACGTCAGCACTAGGAGATCTATATAAAGAAATAATGACATCTAAGATAACAGCACAAGGTTCACAACATTTTTCACACAGAATTTGGAAACAAGTGGACGAATGTTTTGAAAGCACCATTCTGAGACATGCGTGACAGCATGCACTACACAAAACATAGAGGGAATATAGTACTGCATTTACTGAACCGATAGCCAGTTTTTGTTTATACAGATTACGTCCAAATTAAGAGTTTTAATTTCATTTTCGGCAACTAAAAATGCATTTCTAACACTTTGAACACTAATATGCAAAATATTAAAATGAGCACTGTCGCAGTTAGTGCTTAAATTTGAAGATTGTACATGATTTATTTTTCTGAAGGGAACTGGCCTTTTTGACGTAACAATAAAGCACGACGAATAGCCACACACCGGCCTCAATTAACCCATCCTTGTGAATAAATACAACACCCAGTACAAAACTACTGCTGAAACCTTTATATTCAATTTTATCTATAGTTATATTAATATGAGGGAAACCTTCCTTTAGAAGGATTAATTACCTGTTCGCTGCTGAGATCGTCTTTTAGTCCTTTAAGATGAAGCCATGCTTTTTTTAAGACCGGTTAGGAGAGCAGAGGATCTATTGCCTACTATTAAATTCTTGGCAATATGCTTATTTGAATCGTCTTTGGTTTTAGCAGAATCGTCAATTACACTTTCGCATTAGCACTCAGAAACACAACACTCTGAGGAATACTGCATGCCTTGCGAACAGCTGACTTGCTTTTACTGGAACTGTGCCACACTGGGGCCGCTCGGTACTTCAAGGTCAGATGACGTACACTTCCATGCTAGTGTTTTGTCCCTTAAAAGTTGAATTACCAATTCTTGACCTGCAGGCGTTTTTACATTTGATCTTTTAACTTGAGAATAAGCTTCACTTCTTCAGTCGAAAGCATCAGAATAACTCATTAGAAAAAGACGAAATGTTACTCTACAAAAAGCAAATCTCGTTTTAATAAATAACTCAGGTCTAATAAAATATTGTTGTGAAGTGAACCATACCAGAGATATATCTCGTTATTTGTCTACATGTCCCAATACTTACACTATTCCCAATTTGTAACTGTTTGTTCAGTTTCTAAGAGACTGGAATTTCAAAGCCAGCGTTAAAGCGTACTGCATTTCCCAAGTATCTTTGTACCTATAAGGAAATTAGCAATAACATAATATTTATATAAGACAATATGAAGTAGACAAAAGCTAAACATTTGTAAGAATAATTTGTAGAGAAGCAGAGAAAATAATTAGTTTGCATACAAAACGTCTTGCTTAATTTTATCAGCTCTTTTATTAAAATTGTCGAAAAATCATTCATAAAGCCATTTTAAGCAGTACAATGAATTACTTACCTATTAGAGATTTTTATCATATCAGAATTTCATATCGTATTCTTCAAAAGTTCTTGTGAAGAAAGGTGTACTAAAAATAATATAGATAAAAAACATAGGTATTATATATTAATCACTCGTAATAGTCGAGTAATAATATTAGTAAATTGTAAGCAGACATCCCCATTTTAGTTCCCGCTGTCGACCTCACTTATCCTCTCACTCAACCAAGGATCATTTATACCTTTTATATATTGGGAAGAGAGAGAGACACACGCGATAGGAGTGCAGTTGTCAATGACCTTTTAAGGCAGAGTTGACAAAATATTAAAGCTTGCAGTTCAAATTGAGCCGTGATGTATAAGGAGACAAACGGATGCATTTTCGGACACCGGCAATTAAAGCATCAGTGCTTCAGTAATTCTTTATATTAAGTAAACTTTAAGAGAAAAACATTCCTACTAATCCGTAAATAATAGCAACGAAAATGTACAGATTTAAAGGTAAGTAATGTGATGTAATGAGTAGTGTTTAACGCCCACTTTTACTACATACGGCACCGCAGGCGATGACACTGATGATACATGTGATGAAGATGGAGCAGCGGTGGATTGAGATGGCGGGGGAAACCGGAGATCCCGGAGAAAACCCGCCCCAGCGCCGTGTTGTCCACCACAAATCTCACTTTGCGGTCGCCTGGGATCGAATCTGGGCCGCCTTGGTGAGAGCCAAGCGGTCTAACCACTGAGCCACGGCGTGGCCTTTAAAGGTAAGTGTAGTGGGCGTTTAGAGTGAAATATAGTTAAATATTAGAAACAGCTGCTAATTTCATAAACCAAGTTTATTATCTCGGAAGTAAAATGCATTCAGAATATCTTAATTTGATTCCCGTGGACTGGCTACCTTAACCTTTGTCTTTTTTAGTTTGTTGTGATTGTCAGACAAGTAACATTTTTCTTTTGTTTTATTTTAGCACTATTTCTTTTCACTTCTGTCTTTTAATTTTAGTTTCCTCATTACGTTTCAGGTGTTCTTCTACATATGGTGGTGTGAGGCGATGACTTAATTCAGTGAAGTTGTGGTAGAAGGGAACTTCGAGCAAGCAACTGTGCGTCTCTGTACCTGTCTGCGTGTGGACTGTAGCCTACTGTGGTGACTTCACTTGAACCTCTGTTTTCTAGGCAATAGCCGGAATGTATATCGTATACGTTGCCCTCTGTTGTGTGCCATCAACATCATAAGCTGAACACTTTAAAGTAAACAACAATGCTGCAGGTAAAAACACTTCGACATCAATGTATAAATTAATAATGCTATAAATACGAATATACTGGTTTAGGGTTACAGTCATCGAAAACGTTGAACCTTTTAAGCTATTGTTCCTGCACCCAAATAACAAAAATGGCTGCAAAATGTATAATTTTATTACTTTAACCTATTTTAAAAGTTCTTACCATAATCTATCACTATCATCATGACTATTATTATTGTGATAGTTGGGGTGGTTGTTACTTAGGCACATAATTCTAAAGTTTTAAATGAACTCATACTAATGGTGCTATGACTGTCATGTCATACTAGAATTCTGAATCTCTACTCAGAAGTATAGATCAAATTTCCTACAGTCTTTCGAGTGCAGAGTTATAACGCAACTCATATAGGAAGCTTGTACACTACAAATAATGGCCACTGTTAAAATAATGGCTTCTATATGCTCAACCTCTGTAATTTACTTCTATTTAAATATAAGTTTCTTTCATTTCTTTACCTTTTCTTCAAACATCTGAGACTGTTACATAATACAGTGTCCCTATTTAATCTAATACAACGAATTAGTTACGAAATGTCATTTATTGTTATCCCTGTTTTTACTAGCCAAGGTAGTTTTTATGTTTCTCCGTTAAAATTGGTAATTTATGTTTTAATCACTCTTAAAATAGCATAGGTACAAAAAATAAAATCTGCATTACCAAAGCTTTGGCTTCTAGAAGCTATACCAAAGCATTGTATCTACCAACTTTATTTCTTTTAACTGTATTCTTTTATGCTCTTAAAACCAGAGTTTTGCAGATACATTTTATTTATAATTAAACTAAATAACTAATAAACCTAATGCTGCTGACTTCCAGCAGCTAACAATATAAATCTACCCTATTCAGCAATCTTATACAAATTATACAACTAAAAACTATAAACTAATTACAAGCATCTGCCTAAAAATAAAAAAGTTATTTTCTTTCTTTAATAAGATTGCTGATCTAACCTAAATTGGATTTATCATATTTCTTCCTGTTAATCACGGGTTGTTCCATTCTACATCTGCCAGCCTCTATCCTTCCATGGGTGTCCAAAGTTGTCATCATAGGTTGATCATAACAGGCTCCTCCTGGTCCTGAAGTAGGTTGACAATTAAGTGTAGAAACGACTGCTCCTTCACTAGTACATTCGATTACTATTCCGCCTCAATCTTTCTGACATCCTGGGAAAAAAAATGTGTAGTGTTTAACGCCCGCTTTTACTACATACGGCACCGCAGGCGGTGACTCTGATGATACATGATATGAAGATGGAGCACCGCTGGAATGAGATGGCGGGGGAAACCGGAGATCTCGGAGAAAACCCGTCCCAGCGCCGTGTTGTCCACAACAAATCTCACTTTGCGGTCGTCTGGGATCGAACCCGGGCCGCCTTGGTGAGAGCCAAGCGGTCTAGCCACTGAGCCACGGCGTGGCCCTGACATCCTCGGTTGTTGGTGATACACTTATGCCATTTATAATGTATGTTGTCCTTAGTATCCAAAGTTGTCATCTTAGGTTGATCATCATGGGCCCCTCTTGGTCCTGAAGTAGGTTGTAATCTGAGTGTAGAAACGACTGCTCCTCCACTAGTCCATTCAGTTACTATTCCACCTCAATCTTTCTGACATCCTCGGTTGTTGGTGATCCACTTATCCCATTTATAATGAATCTTGTCCTCAGTATCCAAAGTTGTCATCATCGGTTGATCATTACGGGCTCCTCCTGGTCCAGAAGTGGGTTGCGTAGAATCGACTGCTCCTCCACTAGTCCATTCGATTAATATTCTGCCTCAATCTTTCTGACATCCTCAGTGGTTGGTGATCTGCTTGTCCTATTAATAATCTATGTTGTCCTCTTTGCTTTCATTCTAGGTATTGTCCCAGCCCTAGTCTCGATACCTTGCCTGCAAGTTCTTCTAAGATTTCACAATCTTCTTTCTTTTTAAGGGTATCATCTAACAGTTTGTCTTTTAAAAGTTGCCTTTGTTCACTAAGTTGATCTGCATGATTTTTGCATTCAAACAGTACATGTTCCGGAGTATCCTGAAGTTCACAAACACCACAATTATCCGTTTCCTTCCTGCTTATTTTCATAAAATACGTACCAAACGGTCCAGGTACTGATAAGATATCCATTAATCCTTGTTTTGGATGTAGATGGTTCATTCTAAGACGTTGACGCACATTCCGAAAAAATTGGTGTACTCTTCTTCCTACTTCTATATTATTCCATTCATCTTGATAGTCATCCAGAAGTTTCAATTAATCTCCTGTTTATTTGCACATTGTTTTCCAATCACCTCTTATATCATATCATATCTAGCTTTCTTAAACCAATAGATGACTGCTCTTCTTCTGACTGTTAAATCTATAGGCCAAATTCCTAATATTACTAAAAGGGCAATTGTTGATGTTGTTCCAGTTGCTCCTGTAAATCTTAACAAAACTTGTCTCTAAACTCGCCTCACTATCTTAATATTTTTCTGTATTAACAAACGATGAGCCCACAGTCGCACTATATCCTATAATTCCTATCATTATGCTGGTATGATATATCCTCACGGTTTCCAAATATAATTTGAAGTTCTTAGTCGTCAAAGTTGCCAGCTCCATCATAATATTAATTGCTCGATCTGATGTCTTCTTAATATGAATATCAAAATTAAGTTTTTCATCTATTTGAAATCCTAGGTAGCGAAGGTCTGTCTCTCTTTTGATGTTCAGACCATATATGTTTATAGTTGGATTTCCTTTTAACTGTCCTTTAAAGATAGTGTATGCAGACTTCGCCGGTTCTATTTCCAGTTCAGCACTCTTGCACCATCCTTCTAGTTTTTCTAATATAAATTTAGCTTTACTTTATATTTCTACCCTGTTATTTGTCTACAAAAGTAAAACAATGTCATCCGCATAGGCTATCACATCTTTAGTCTCTTGTAGGTCCAATAATTGATATAGGATAGGCTCTTATAAAATGTTCCTATAGTATGGTACAATGTATTTGTACTTCCATATCTTACAATCTCAATTACAAGGTTTTCAATTCTAATCTAGGTACAGATTTGTCAGCTGCTTGTATTAGGGGCTGAGAGTGGTGTTGGCTCCCTCTATCCCAGTCCCTATACGACCTTGACCTAATGTTCTGATTGTGTCTTCCATTTCTCTACCTCTTACTTCCTTGCCCTTCTTAACCATTTCTCTTTGATTTTGTCAGAAAATTTCCCCACCTCCCTTATTCTTTTCCCTCTTTTCAACGTAAGTATTTTTATTGTTACTACGTAAGCCCCTTTATTATCCCAGTTCTTATCCCATGTTAATTTCCTCCAGTTTTCAATTTCTTTACACTCCACTATATGATGTTCTAAGCTTATTTTCTTTCCACCACATAGAATGCACTCCTTTGGTGAACCCCCTCTCAATATGGCTCCTGTCCTTAACCAAGCTAAACCCTCTCTCTCATATCTACCATATATGTCTGTATATGTTTCCCTTCCCCATTCTGTCTTTATTTTCAGGTATACATTTAGTGATTTCTTACTCAGATTTCCCCACGTCGCTTGTCTGTCAATGTCATCTATCCTATTCTTAATAATTGTCCAAACACCTTTTACATTTCTTTTTCTGTCATGCTAGATATTCCCCATCCATAATTTGACCAGCGTTCTCTAGCTCTGCCCACCAGCTGTCCTTACATGTTGAATCCTTCTGATGTTCTAGACAGATATTTAATGTATTATCATCATCTTTTTTATACAGCTACACCAGTAGCTGCAAGGTCTTCCAAGCTCCACTCTGGCTACTCCATTTAGCGTTGACTTATTCAAACCTAGTATTTCTTTACAGAACTGTTCATATGTGTGTTCAACATGACTTGTTATCTAATTTGCCCCCCACCACTCCACACCATAGATTTTTATTCTACTATTGCTTCATATATTCTTTCATACCACTTTACGGACATGTCCGGTAATTTATATTTACAGCTCCTTACCCCAGACATCACTATCTTCCCTTTCACCCTTATCTTTCTCCCATGTGCTCCTCAGCCTCCACTGTAGCACAGTCGCATCCCTAAATAGTCAAACTCCTTTACCACCTCCTCTTTCTGGTCATTTAGACACCACTTTTCATCTTTTCTAAACTGATCACCCTTCTTAAACACTACTTTTATTGATTTGCTTATATTGATTCTTACCCTCCATCTCTTACAGTAGCTGTTATCACTGTTATAGATGCTATTACCAAATCATCTGCAAATAGTAACCTTGGTATTACCTTATTTCTAGTAATTGGAAAATGGTTGTCACTTTTTTCAACCTTATCAATTATATCATCAATGAACAAGCTGAAAAATATAGGGCTAAGTTTACAGCCTTGTCTTAATCCCATTTCTTGCTTCACTAATTCCATTATCACTCTTGAAACAAGCCAAATCAAAAATTAAAATTTGCCTAGTAACGGCAATAACAGATTATAATCAAAAACTATTTCTTGATTCATACGTTTGTGGGCAAACAGAGATCAATATTAATAATGCTAGTTTATAGTTATCTATAAGGATATAAGGAAAAAAAGCATGTATTCATGTAATCATGAGGAGAAGGAGAGATGATCCCATCCCAGAAGTTTTTTGCCTTCTGTACTACTTACTTATAGGAAATAATTTGTAACATCTGAAAAGTCAATATGATATTTTATTATAAGTACGCCATGAAGAATCTGAACTCAGAAAACAGGCTTTTTAGAAGGTTCCTGTATGTGTGCTATGTAGTTACTGTAAAGAGCAGAACTCAAAAACAAAGAGTTTCTTTTAATTATCTGCGAAGTTCACAATGTACCAAAGATGGAACTTTATGATTTTCAAGCAAACCTCTCCAAACTGTACTACCCTTTACATGGTAAATTTTTAGAAAATTTTGATTTTATAAAAATTTCTATAAATGATTTTGATTAAAATAACCAATATTTAAAATATTTTCATCCTAATCGAGTTGTATTTTTTCACAAGTGACTGTTTTGTGTAATTCAAATAGTGTGTTGTAAGTAATCATTTTGACTATAGTAGTGCGTGTGACGTCATGTCACCTGACTTCTCCTGCCTCTGATGAAGCCTATAAGACGTTTCCTCTCTCTCTCTCTCTCTCTCTCTCTCTCTCTCTCTCTCTCTCTCTCTCTCTCTCTCTCTCTCACTCACTTGTATGTCAGCTGTGGTCAAGAGGGACGTGGGTCCACTCTCTGTGGCCAAATGTGTATTTCCTATTATTGTACTAAACCTTTGATATCAAAATTGTAGTTTCAGTATTTCTAATGTACGAAGGCTGTTCAATAAAGAACGATCACAATTTTTTTTGACAACGTATTTTTACTCATCCTCATAATTTTGATGGTCCTTCTCAAAATAGTCTCCCTTGAATGCGATTCACTTGTTCCAGCGTTTCTGCAAGTCTTCAAAGACATGCTGAAAAACATTTTTTGAGAGATCCTTCAAAATTGCCTTCTCAGCCTTCACCACTGCTTCTGATGTTGGATAATGCCTCACACGAAGGCGTTTCTTCAAGTTAGGGAATAGAAAAAAGTCACATGGGGCTAAATCCGGACTATATGGAGGGTGAGGTATGTACTTCACGTTTATTTTTGCAATATATTCATCAACAACATTGGCAATATGCGGCCACGCATTATCGTGGTGCAGCATCCAGCCTGCTTCACGGAAATGTGGTCTTTATAGCCTGATATGGACTTGCAATATTTTCAGGATATCCCTGTAGTATTGTCCAGTTACTGATGTGTGTGCAGGTACAACATGCTGATAAACCATTCCATGAATATCAATGAATGAGATAACCATAACTTTCCCAGCAGAAAAAAATCACTTTTGCTTTTTGTGGGGTTTGGTGATGAAGGATATTTCCACACTGAGCTTTGCTGTTTGCTCTGAGGATCAAAATGATGTAGCCAAGTTTCATCAGCAGTGATTACGTTTGAAAGAATCTTCGGATCTTCCTCTAACATCAACTTTAACTGCATGTTACCTCCATTGCAGAAGTAGGTGATACTGAACATGTCTGAACATACCTGGTTCTCACAGACGAGAACCAGGAGTACCAACAAGGAAACTACTACGGCGTGTTTGTTTCACATTAAGCTAACAGAATATAATAAGATTGAATTTTAGTGCGAAAAATTATGAGTGTAAGAAAATTGTGATCATTCTTTATTGAACAGCCTTCGTAATTCAACCTTTTTATAGAAATCCCAACCTGTCCTAAGTTGCGTACCTCTGAATTATTTGCCCCTGGGGTGCGACCTGCTCACGTGGCATCCTAATCCTTAATCATTCAGACAGGTCCTCAAAATATTTTGAATTATCTAGGAATGTTCTCATCATATGTTAGTGAGTTTTTTGTAAATTGTGTACCGTAAACTATTGCCAAAACTTTACAATAAAAAAATTGTAGAGCTCGTTAAAATATATGCCTTACGTTGGTTACACTTTTGGAAATGTGAACGGCACCTTTTTGTATCTTTTGTATCCATAATTATTTTTCAAATCATGAATCGTGATTGTTGCTTATTTATTTTAAAGAAATAAGGAGAGTAGTCCTGAAAGGATCTGTCATTGCTTAAAGCTCACTCTGCTCCAAAATTCCGCTTCTACCTATAGGAAAATCGGCAATCAGGTAATTTATACCTATATTTATATCGATTAACATGAAATAGATATTGGAAAAAATGTTTGTAAGAATAGATGTAGCTGTTGTAGGGAAACTCATGTAAGTCAATAACATATTATTTTGTGTTTGCGTAAGATAAGATTCATAACAAAATACTCGTAGCTAAAATCAATTGATTACAATATTCATCAATAATTGTAATACAGGGTATAAGTAGAGCATGTATTTTTATTAACAGAATAATATTACAAAATAATTCTGTTTCCTCTGGATTGGATTATCCTATGGAGGGATTCGGTAACTATGGCCAGGCTAGATGTATCATGACTATGTCCTCAATGGGACATACCAACGGATAAGGTGACAGGAGACAGAGGAAGACTGACCCAAGTAGTCAAGACAGTACTGAGTGCAGGTTCCTACTCTCCCCGGCAGGACAGTACAACCACCGTGATCCCGAAACGGCCACCAGGCAGATCAGGAGACCGTCCCACTGTAGCAGGAAGTGTTTAGGAGCATATCATCCTGCCATACAGCGCCGAAATATGACATGAAATGAGAATGGAAATGAAATGGAGGGACAGTAAATTCCGGACATGCAGCTAAGTACAAGGTCCTGCGCCGTCACATTGTGGGCTAAGGCATCATTCTTTGGTTCCCTTCCGCGCATTGTGGCCCGGGTTCGATTCCACCCCAGGGAGTGCGGATTTTAAGTCTCGGTTATAGGACTGGTGTCCACAAAACATGGTGAGGAAATTGAGGAGCTTATGATAGTAAACGACCCTGCTCAAGAAAGCCAAATTTTCGGCTGGAGGTGCTGAGATGCGGACATCTCCCCGTATCTGTTGAATGATCGCCCACATCTACGTTGAGTGTGTGGGCGTGAGGCCGGCAGTCGGGTTGGCAGCCCCTGGTTCGATATGGTCTGTAGTGCCACTGGTTTAACTTTAACTTAGTTAACCTTCCCAGCATTCACCTGGTAACCCGGAAAACCCCCCGAAAAACCCATGGATTAGATATATCGGCAACGGAATTGAACCTTGACCTCCGAATGCAGACCACAGGCTAAACCACCTGAGTCATCCCGCTTGGTCAATTCTATTCAATTTCTATTTCCCTCCTCATTTCTATTTTCATTGAGAAAAGCTGTAAAGTGGTTTTGTTTGTTTGTTTGTTTTTTGTAATTTATGTCCTCCAACATTTAGTCATATAGGACGGTGAATGAAATGGGTGAAATGATGCTCAATGCGTCCGGGGTCCATGGAGCTTAGAGTTACCTGACATTCGTCTTTCAGGATGAGGGAAAACCCCGGAAAAACCTTACCCAGTTAATTCACCCTGACCGAGATTCGAACTCGTTACCTCTTGAACGTGAGGCAGACATACTAGCATCTACGCTACCGCGGCGGGGGTGTAAAATTGTTTCCATGATATAGGAATTCAAAGAAAAGCAACGTAACATTACCCAAAATGACTCGTTTTCTAGGAAAATGTTCAACAAATAAAGTAAAGATACCGCTAGATAATGTTCAGCTATTTTTATGCTACTATCACATTTATCTGTTTCAAAATGTTTGCTCCTAAATGCTAAAAAATGATCTTGTAGTTAATAACATATATCTTACTTAATGCAACATACCAGTGAAAATAGATCGCACTGGACTATTTAGGGACCGCCAGCCAGGATCCCTTGAGGCTCGTTGCCCTCTCGCAATAGGGTGACGTGTCCGTTGTCCTGACCTGACGGGGGAAGTGTCTAAGTCAGGGGTAGACAGCTAGTAGCAGTGTGACATCAGCTCTGCTAGCACTCGCCGCAAAATATACTCCCGAACGAAAGGCAGGTTAGCGTGTGACGTCACCGCGCTGATTACTGCTGTCGAATTGGAAGGAACAGTTTGACGTGTGCGGGCAGGAAAGTTAGGAAACGTATTGGGTGTTAATAATATGTACAAGTTACAACTTGGGTGTTGTAATATTGATGCTGACTGCTTAAATTACAAAATTGGTCACAGTTTATAGACAATTACATTTTGGCTCTTTATTATGAGAAAATATATAAAACTTCAAATTCGTAGTTTATCTGATAGTCAGGCATGTTGTATAGTAAATAAAATAAATCATCAAGTAATTTCCTATGCAAATTAGAGGAGACCCATTCAGAACAAAGTTACCGGACATTTCCGACACTTCCTGTTTCGGTTTTCTTTAACTAGCTTATCAATATCAGGAGGTAATATGGAAACGTAGAGTCAGACTGAAAAGTTCAATGCCATAGCCGGGATTTGAACCACGGATCTTCTGGTATCCATCCAGCCGCTCTAATCCTTGAGCTACTATGGCCAACGTACGGATATGACATTAAATTCTCCAACTGACACGTGTTTTCCCGGTAAACCACTTAGGAGTTCTCATAAACACATGAGACAACTACCTTAATGGCGACTTACAACATGTAAGTACTTTAAGACCCGGGATTTATAGTTAACCACTATTAGGTCAATTAATGGAAATTAATTGCTAAACAATTAATGTTGACAATGTCTAACAATATTAAACAATTAATTAACCTAATAGTGGTTAACTATAAAGCCCGGGCCTTAAAGTACTTACATGTTGTAAGTCGCCATTAAGGTAGTTGTCTCATGTGTTTATGAGAACTCCTAAGTGGTTTACCGGGAAAATACGTGTCAGTTGGAGAATTTAATGTCATATCTGCACGTTGGCCATAGTAGCTCAAGGATTAGAGCGACTGGACGAAGACCAGAAAATTCATGGTTCTTATGCTGACTATGACATTGAATTTTTCAGTCTGACTCTACGTTTCGACAATTTAGCCTACACACGGCCAATGTGAAAGAACAATTAATTTCCGTCAGGAAGTAATGTCTGGGAAATCTATAATCGAAGGATGCATGTTAGATTGTGATTCGACAAGGTACTCCGGGGTTTGTACTTAGCTAATTTCATAACAGAAAAAAATTGTTCGCACACATATGTCGAGTCAAACATGTACAATGTCGGTGCAGCAAGTGAATACAACCTCGGAAATCTGGGGGACATTCTTGTAGAAATCAGCCAAGTCTTTCTTGTGTGTGTATTTGTCCTTCAATAAACCGTCACATTGTAAATTTAACAGTTACATGAGGTACGTGGCAGCTACATTGTTGTCACCAAGTGTGCTAAAGTTGACTGAATCCTCAAATTCTATACTCACTGCCCCATTTATATAGGTAACTTGGTTCTACACGGCTCTTGCCTGACGTCATACGAAGTGCAGGCCTCGCTCCCGGATGAAATACGTCACAACTCTCGAAGCAGCCTTCCTCTGCTCTACGTAATCTGGAGGGATCGTACCATTTTCGTGGCCCCTTTGGATGGTCCTCCTCTGTTTCCTCTCACCTCATCCTTCCTCCTGGAGATGTACACTTGCAGTCATAGGTACAAAAGATCAAGAGTGGTCGCAGTGCTGTATTCCTTGCGTATAAATCCTAAACCTAAAATAGAACACATCCAACTACATCCAGTAAAGGTTCCAGTTCGACATCTTAAACAGCTTTCAAAGTAACTGATCAAAAATTTACGAGTGGTATATGCATTACTACCCACATATGGCTGTTAGTCTCACATAAGAAGAACTTATGTAATAGAAATATTAATTGATTCACGGCGATTAGTTCATAGCCGTCATATCAAATTTTTGTAACTATTTCGCTCTATTCTGCTTCCCTATGATGTAGTCAAACGTAAAACCAGTGATTAAGATGGTTTTAAATCTCTTGTGATTCACTAACTTGACTTTCTCTACTCGTGTACAAACTATTTCTACAAATGTCTACTTCACTATTTACTTCATTGCTTAATTGGGATAAGTACTTACAGAAATTGCTCTAATGCTATTAAGAGAAATCTAAAATTAGAGAATGTTCACTTTTTACTCGGGCAGTCAACCAGGTGAAAAGATGATTAGACATCAATGTTTCGGGAGTGTGCATCTCTCCCATCATCAGGATATTTATAAAATGTTATAACCACAAATAAAATACTGGATATAGCATAACTATAAACAAAGTTACTGACAAAGTTCACATTACTGAACAAAATACTGTTTTCAGTAAATTAAATGCCAGGTGAGGAGATGGCGTGAGTATAGAAAATTGTGCCGAAGAAACGTAAATACTTAACTTCATTATGAAGTGTATTCATCTTTGCTTCTTAATTCAACGGATTTTCATTTTTAAGGCCGGTTTCCAAACATTTTTTGTAATTATCTGAAAGCTCATAGTTTCAATCATAAGTCTCAACGACTGGGAGTTCTCAATATACTGGCCCACAGAACTTTGTCTATCTCTGATCCCAGTCACTTAAAACAGGAATTACAACACCTGAGACTCACTTTCCATCAAAACGGCTACTCCAAATATGACGTTGAAGCCTCGGTCACCAAAGCTAGGAAAGGGAAACCTGTAATACAGCAAGCGTCAGATAAGACTACCGCTACAGCTGACTTCCAAGTTCCGGGAGTGTAGGGCATTCCCTGTAAATGTCGGACACTGTATATAGAACATACCGGAAGGACAAATGCTACCAGAATAATTAAACTTGAACGGATCATTCGTTTAATGCAACCTGAGAAGTCTGGGCTGGCAGAACATTGTTTTGATAACGACCATGGAGCCAATTTTCGGGAGACAACCATCTTGGCAAAATGCAACAGTTACTGGGAGCGGAGAATTAAGGAGTCTTTGGCCATTTCCTCTGAAAGGAGCATCCTTAATCGTGAGGCTGGATTTCAGTTTAGCCCTTCTTTGAAACCGGCCTTAAAATGGAAATCCGTCGAATTAAGAAGCAAAGACCAATACAGCTTGATAATCAAGTTAAGTAGTTACGTTTCTTTGACACAGTTTTTCTATACTCACGCCATCTCCTGACCTGGCATTTAATTTGTTGAATACAGTCTTTTGATCATTAATGTGAATTTGGATAATGTTTTGTTTGTTTATAGATGTGTTATATCCAGTATTTCATTTGTGGTTATAATATTTAATAAATATCCTGATGATGGGAGAGATGCACACTCCCAAAACATTGATATCTAATCATCTTTTCAGCTGGTTGACTGCCCGATTAGGAAGTGAGCGTTTTCATCGCCAGGAAAGTTTCAGGTCTTATTTACGGGAAGGCTGTAAGTGATAGAGAACAGATGGTTTCTATGCAATGGGTTATCCCTTGGCAGTCCAAGAGATAATATATTTTCAATAAACAATGTGCCTTAAACAACATCTGCATTCTTTTGTGGTTCACTTTCATTGAATCTCTCCAGTATTTTCTTTCCGTTAACCAACTTTTCCTCCCACATTAGATCAAAACTCGCAATTTCCTTCCTTCGCCCACGCTATCTCAAACAGTTCCAACAAACGTCTTTTATGTTTACCTCAGGAATAGTCAGGGGCGGCTCGTCCTTACTTGCTGCACTGCTGCAGCAAGCTCTTTTCTGTTTTATAAATCGCATTGTACAAATTTTAATAGATCACGCAAATAATAATGCATTATTGTAAGATTAAGAAATCAGGTACGAGAATAAGGAACTCTTGATGCATGGAAAGCACCTGCGTAATCTGTGGAACGTATCGTTGAGTTCAAGGTGCTGAGAGCACGCAAGCTGAGAGGCAGCAAGCTCGGTCATCAGTAGACTTAGGACTTTTAGGACTGGGATTGTACGTACGCATGCAGTGAGTATAGGAAGAGGGGCGTGGCTAACTCCAGTAGTAAACAAGGTCGGCCGCCTTAGGGGTATACAAATGTGCTAACAAACTGTTTTAATAAAACAACTTATTACAGTCCATCACTGTATATATTTTATACTTTTCGAAGGTGAATCTCCTTCTGTCACTCAAGCAATATTTGTAGTTTGAAAAACTTATCTCTACATTAGATTATGTAACAGGTACAAACATAAAATACTGGAGGTCACATTGCCTTGTAAGCGCTGTTTCCTTATGCACCTGCAAATTATTTTTAATGTTTACCATTTTAAAATAGCCTGGGTTTTTCTCAAGTACGGTTTTCATTTTCTTTTTATTTTACACATGACAGATCTAGCAACGGCTGAGTCTATCTATTGAGCTAGTTCTTCTATGAGCCCTATGCATGAGGCACTTTAGTACCCCTCTTTTCTAGATGAACAGTGGTTTTGGACAGATCTGAAAAACTATTTCTGATGAAGAGCAAATCTTCGTGTAATTTGCTTGAAATGAGGGACTGAGTGGCTGGTACTGCAGAACTATGCTCGTTTTCTAACACACTAACAGTTTCAATAACTTTGTCGTAATATTCCGGAATAGTACATAGCGGCATTTAGCCAGGTGCCCAAGTGAGTTGTAACCGGCTGAACAGGTAAGGCGTCATTTCTTGGTAGAGCCCCACATTAACGTTAGACGCCATTTCTTTTTATTTACGTTTTCTGCTTGAAACTTTAAAAAATATATTTTTTACGTTTGCAATGAAACTGTCTACAGCACTGTAACTTCTGCGAATTTCTTCGGCTACACGATCTTACACAAGTCCTGAAAAGATCGGACTGAGACGGTGAAGCTACACTTGGCCCTCATTGTTCCCCGACCTCTGTTCTTGTTAAAATCCTTGCTTGATGTTTCTTAGTGTTACAGTGCTGTCTCAGCTTTTTGGGTTTATTGCCCTTTATTTCTATACAGATACCTTGCATTGGATATTTTGTCCCTTCTGTTTGAAAATATCACCGCTTTCTAACTCTTCATCCATCGTGCGTTTACATGCTTCCAACATTTATGTTCCTCACTCTCAGCGAACAAAACACTGTCTGCAGACACCGCCACTTTGTCAGTATCGGCAGGGCGTGCAGTGTTTGTACGGCCCTGAGCGTTTTGACGCATGACGTTGTAGGATGTATTACGACGCGTAGCATTTAAGTGTGTTCTCCCGCAGGGTCCTAAAAGTCCTAACTCTAGTAGTCAGTATTGCGCAAGGGGGCAACCTTCCCCCCTTGCCTCCCTGATGTCCTAGAATCCCTAGATTTTTGCACAAATGCGTGCTACATCTGGGTGTTGCGCGGTGATCATTCGCTGCACGGTGAAGAAGGGCTCATAGTTATAGCTGCAGAACTTGAATATACTTTGAAAATCATTTAACAATCTATCATTGTTTTATATTTTAGTTCCAGAAACTAATTCCATCCTTGTTATGTAAACAGATCCAATATCTAGAAATACTATTAATCGCAAGACAGATTGTTTATGATGCATCTATCATGTTGGCAGAATATTCCATTCCCACCACCATAAAGGGAATCCCCCGGAACAAGTGCATTTGTTTTGCATACCCAATTGCCCGCCTCGGTAGCGTAGATGATAGAGTGTCTGCCTCACGTTCAAGAGATAGCGAGTTCGAATCTCGGTCAGGGCACGTTTCCTGGATAAGGTTCTTCCGGGGTTTTCCCTTATCCTGGAAGACGAATGTCGGGTAAATCTAAGCTCTATGGAGCCTAGGCTCATTTGAGCAACGTATGACCCATTCCGTTCATCGTCCCAAATGAGAAGGTAGGAATACTAAATTAAAAGAAATGTATCCCAGTATTTCTTTGTGTACCCGTAGGGGAGAGGATCCGTCCCCTTCAGCTGCCTTGGTGGGAGCACTGCGCACCCTTAGCACTCGCGGTAGCTCTGACGTTACTAGAGGAACCTCGGGCCAAACATTCGAGCCCCTCCCTGATTGGGAGATGTTCGGATTGGGTTGGACTCGAGTGGGCAGTGGTTCCCGACACCCGTGGGAGATCGGGTACGTCTCTGGACGGGGTTGAGGGAAGCCATAATATTCCCGCGTACTAGCCAGCATAGCTAGTAGAAGGTGTGCTAGATCACCAGGCGGCCCCACCGAGGTCATATCTGTAGCATTCCGATTTAGGTGTTGGCGGGCGTAAGTGGTGTACCCGCTTCCATCCCGTCTTGAGTCCACAGGACCAGATGGGGGTGCTTCTAAGTCTCTAGGTCTTGCCCTGTGGAAAGTCCCACGGAGGCGCCGGGCGCCCTACCGGGACAGCTCGGCAACTCCCTGGTCGAAGTAGGCCCATGTCCTTGGTCCTACTGGTCCAGGACTAATGTGAGCAGAACCTCTGGCATCAACGGCAACGGCATTTGTTTGTGTAACGTTATTTAGTTGCTGATATCAGTTTCTTTATTTTGTGTGTGAGTCTGAAACGTGTTATTAATTCATCTTATTCAGTTTAGCAGTAATTTAATATTACGAAAACTTTAACCAATGAATAATGAACACGATTAATGAACTTCTTGAAACTCCCTTTTCAATTCGAGCATTAAAAGAAAGGCTTAGTATAAAAATGTTAGGGCGAGCAATACCCGATCTGAAAATTGAGCTAAAAGCGAGAGGGAGTAGAAATTCTATTTATACCATGAAGAAACATCGTCGCATTGACTTCATTTTTCCAAACTAGGTAAGCTGCATGGAATTTTCTCACAGCACCAGCCGCCACTGAGATTAGTGAATATTGGTACAATGCTTCATTGTTCTTACAAACTCTTACGTTATTTCTATATCTAAGTCATGTTCCTAGGGATAATTATTAGATTATTGCTTATTTTCTTATATGTATAAGGGGAATACGGAAATAATTAAACCTTAAGTAATAATCCTAGATGTTAACATACGGACCCGTCCGTTCTACCTTCACTGTTGGCAGGCTTTAGCAAGCCAGAATGATGTTGCTTCTTGCCCCTCAATAGCGTTTTACCACATGTAGGAACATTTTTGGACAGGGTTTTGTGGGGTGACTATTTGGTTGGTAGCGGTGAGGAGGGTGCTTATTGCCCTTCCAACCTATTTGGGTAGAACACAGTACCCATTACACCTTGGTGTACATAGAATAAAGCATTCTGACTGGTTTATTTAAGGGGCCAACTTCTCTCTAATTGGGAATATTGTGGAGCTCAACTTTTGCTGCTGACAGAGGTTCTCCAGTGTTATATCCGGTGCCCACATGGCATGCGGGGTACTAGGTATGGTACAACCTTTGTCATAAAAAACTTTTTGGTTGAAACGTTTTACAAAATTACTTCAGTCGCTTTAAAAATGCTCTACATTACATGCGATGCTCTTGTCAAATCTCTTTTCCCACTGTTGGAAGCAGGTTTGGAACTCTTCAAGTTTGATATTATCCAGTGCCCTTTGCGATGCTGTTTTTACCGCCTCAACATCGTCATAACGCTCCCATTTTAGCGTTTTTTCATTCGTCGAAGTAGGAAAAAGTCGCACGGGGCTAGGTCTGGCGAATACCGAGCGAGGAAAACGACAGACCACCTCTGAGATGCCAAATAATGGGTCATTCGTAAGGCCGTGTGTGCTGGAGCGTTGTCGTGATGCAGAAACCAGTCACCTGATCGCCAAAGTTCCGGGCGATTCCTCCTCACATCCTCTCGTAGACGCCTTAAAACATCCAAGCAAAAGTGCTAGTTAGCAGTCTGGTTAGGGGGAACGAATTCGCGATGCACAATTCCATGAACATCTGAAAAGACAATGAACATCCTCTTCACATTTGACCTCACTTGCCTTGCTGTTTTTTGGTCTGGGAGAGTTGGGAGTCCCCCACTGGCGTGACGCTTGCTTGGCTTCTGGGTCATACCCGTAACACAACTCTCATCCCCTGTAATGACTTTGTTAAAGAAGTTTGGATCATGTGCAATCTCTGTTTTGAAGTCCTGACACACATTCATGCGGATGGTTTTGTGCTCCTGTGTGAGAAGGAGCGGAACAATTTTAGCAGCAACAGGCCTCATGTGCAAATCCTCCCTCAAAATTTGCTGGCACGAGATCCAACTGATTCCTGTCGCTGCTGAAATTTTATCGATCGTTTGCCGACGATCCTCAATGATCTCTTGGCGGACCTTTCAATGTTCTCCTTATTTCGCGATGTTGAAGGGCGTCCAGAATGAGCTTGGATTTCAACACACTTCTCAGCACGTTTAAAGCGCCCAAATCACTCGAAAACCTGTGTGTGGCTCATAGCGTCCTCCTGGAAAGCTTCCTGAAGCATTTGGTGAGTTTCCGTTGCAGCTTTTTAAGCAGGAAACAAAATTTCACGCGCACTCTTAGTTTTTTTAAAGTTTCCATAACGACTTCGCAGAGGTAACCCACCAACAGTCAGAGAAACACAGTACCACACTTGCACGTTCAGCTGCACACGGACCACGTGTGCACAGCTGTTTCATAAAGGTCTCTACTAACACCATCTAGCGTGAAAACCCTGCACTACGTCTACGAGTGGCAGCGCCCCGGGATTCCGTTTTGTTTTGGTTCTCCCCTCGTATATATATATATAGTCCAAGGTCGTGTTGTTTAACAGTTCCATATTATGTACCGATGAAGTGAAGATACCACAAAATGGAATTGAACCTCTTTTTTGAACAATACTTGCCAAAAAATAGAGTGGCATATTAGACCTGTACATATGTAATGTACGAGGCACGATGTTTAAGTCAGTGCCATTTTGAAATTAAAAAAAGATGTGCATAGATGTCACAATAATTTTATTTTTACAAGAAAGCCTGTACCTTAATCTACTTTTCTACATAATTTTCGTGAATATTGAGGCTTATATCATAACGTGGCACCAGTTTTTGAATATCCTCCTAATAAAATTCTGCCGCCTGACGTGTTAACCACTGTATCGCAACTGTTTTGAACTCGTTATCGTCTTGAAGACGCAGACCGCCCAGATGTTTCTTCAAGTGCAGGAGCAAATGGTAGTCGCTGGGCGCCAGATCAGGGCTATATGGAGGATGCTCTAGAGTTTCCCATTGAAAAGATTTGATGAGATCTTTGGTCCGATTAGCCACATGTGGACGGACATTGTCATGCAACAAAACGATACCCTTACTCAACTTGCCACGTCTTTTGTTCTGGATTGCACGGAGAAGATTCTTCAATGTCTCACAATAAGACTCATTACGAGGCAGAAACTCCACTAGCAATACTCCTTTTCTGTCCCAAAAAAACTGTGCACATGATTTTCCGGGCATAAATTGTTTGCTTAAACTTCACTTTTGTGGGTGATGATGAATGTCGCCATTCCATTGATTGTTGTTTGATTCTGGTGTGACGTAAGTCACCCATGTTTCGTCACCAGTAACAATGTGGTCTAAAAATCTTCACGTTCATTGTGGTACCGCTCAAGGAAAGTCAATGCACTGCCTAAATGTCGGGTTTTGTGCAAATCCGTCAACATTTTCGGAACACAACGTGAACACAATTTCTGGTACTTCAAGTTCTCGGTTACAATGCGATACAAAACACTACGAGAATATCGAGGAAAGTAGCCACACAATGATGAAATTGTAAAGCGTCTGTTTTCTCTCACCTTTTCGTCCACTTTCTGCACCAAATCTTCAGTAACGACCGAAGGACGCCCACTCCGTTCTTCATCATGCACACTTGTGCGGCCATCTTTAAATGCTCTTACCCATTTCCTTACCATTCCATCACTCATAATGTTTTTTCTGTAAACTTCACAGATCTCACGATGAATATCGATCGGTTTTACGCCTTTAGCACTAAGAAATCGTATAACATCCCGTACTTCACAATAGGCGGGACTCACGATTGTCGGAGGCATCTTAAACACTCAGTAACCAACGTATACAATAAAGAATCAGACTGTAATGGCATCAGTGTGTAGACAAGAGATGTAGGTAACCAGCGCGCATGCGCGGAACGCCGACCGTAGCGCTGCGGTGGCGGAATCGCAAAACGGTACTGACTTAAAAAGCATGCCTCGTAACTATCCAAATAACATCTGTGTGTAATTAAGCAGTGTAGCCTGTAATTGTCATTGAATGTCACTTCCTTGACCCTAGCCCTAAATTACCATTATAAGTTATGGCTTCCATCAACTTACTTGAATTTTTACTAAAAACGAATGACTGAAGTAAACTAGCATCAAACAAAGAAAACTTTAAAAATGTCAAGTGGTAGCTGTTAGAAGTCAGTTTAGTCTTGGTTTACATAGGCGTTGGTCATGAAGATATATCTATGTTGGAGCTGTTTTGATTCTTCAGAATACCTGGAGAAATAGGGTCATATTTTTCGTACCGCTACCTTTATCCTCTAAAACTCCTCAAGATATGAAGAGCTCAGCGTCAAGATTCAAATCATACTCACCGCCCTCCTCATTTTCTGAACTACAGAAGAGCGTATATTTCCAAAGCAAGGCAATTTATTTGCCGCATAATTAGTTGAAGCCATAGTAGCACTGAGATATTGCAATTTAATGACCCTTACGAATAGTTCTAGATAGATATTTGAAATTATTGTGAAATTATTATTTTCTAAACATCTAAAGGGCTACAGACGTCTACCACAGAATTCGGTTGTGAGGTATTGTAAGAAGTTCATACACGTTTTGCGTGACCAAGTTTGCGTGACCTTGCTCATAAGATATACATTTGCGTTAATGTGATATATAACAATTTTTGCTACATTAAAGTAACTATAAATACGGAGGATACAAATGTGTGTACAGCATTTAACAATTTATATATTAATCCCTAAATTATACTAAACGATCCTATTGCTGTTTTACATACGAGAATATATGCTACAAAACGATTTATACAAATGTGTATCTCGATTAACGAAGTAGACTGAGGAATCGGTTTTATAAGCATAATGTGTCGAAGAATGTGTAGAAAATACCATATGAATGTAGAGCATTACGTGGTCCTCACGTTTAATTGAATATTCTGTCACTCAAGAATTCCATAACTTCGGTTCACGTTGAATTAATAGAATACGAGGGTAGTCGGAAACGTTTCCGGCCTGATACTGAAAAACGACAATTTATTCTTTCAAAGTAGTTTTAGTTTTGAACATAATCTCGTCCAACATCAGCATATTTTGTCCAGCGGTGTTGCAAAGCCATTATCCGACCCCTGTAGTGTTCCTCTTGAAGTGCTGCGAGCTACCCATTTACCTACTGCGTCATCATTGGAAGAAAAGCGCCTACACCCGAAGAATATTGTCGCGAAGCCGTTATCTACGATAGCGTGGCTCATGTACACAAAGAGCCGGCAAATAAAGATAACTGAGATAAAGGACTTACCGACACAGATAGGATTTCACGTTTGGAAAGTTCTAGTGATATCTTGATTGACAGAGAATAGTTGTTTACTTATCTGTTCCAGAAACCTTTTGAATTTGTAAATGAGGTATTTAAGAGAGCAACGACTCGCCAAGAGTCAGTCGCGTACAGTCGTAAGCAGGAAACAGCTGTAGAGTGTTGTAACGAGAGCTGATGTAATGAGAACGCTGTTTGTTATTGTCATCGACCTTGGAAGATTGCGTGGTGTATGTGACGTAATGTTGTTACGTGAGAATTGAACAGTGTATTTCTACGTAGATAAATAACATTTGGAATATCTGCAACTCGGAATTTTTATTCTACAGACCCACAAAGTCACAATATTCTCAGTTATGGAAACAAATAAAAGTCCGAGAGAGACAAATATGGGAAATAGGGCGGATGTCCCAACACTTCATAGTACAGATCTGTCATAAACACTTGTGGGCAGATGCATTGTCCTGATGGTAAACAATTCTTTATTCTTCTCTCTTAACTGGGATCTGTTTTCAGGAATGATTACGTTTAGTTAGGTTAGAAGTTGGGAGTAGTATTCTGCGGTAATAGTTTCACCTTTTTCAAGATAGTCAATGAACAAAATTCCTTTGGCATCCCAAAATACTGACACCATCGTCTTTCCTCCTGACGGCACTGTGGTTAGTTGAGTTGCTCTTGATGTGTTCAAATAAAGATTTCCGTAATTATGAAACCTGTTTTATTTAAAGTTATTGTATACAGGACAAAACTTAAGCGGTAACAATAGAGAAGGAAGAATATAGTGAATTTTAAATATAAAGTTCAGGATAGCCAACATCTTCGGAGGCTTACTAGCCACAGACCACTTCCCCCTGAAGCAACAGCCTCTTGAAAACTCTGTAGTAAGGTGACAGTTCTTCCTGATGAAGCTTTTTTTAGTTTGCACGACCGGGCTGTCTTTTATAGGAGTGATTTCCAGTTGAGAGGACTCATTAGGTGTTCTATCAGTGAAAACGTTCATAGTAGGCATTGCATCAGCGGAACAGAACAAAAATGCAGGCTTTAATCTATCCACTGATATTGTGGAGTGGAGTGCTGATTTTGAAATGCTTCTCAAAATGTTGCATCACCAGAAAAGATTCATCATATATTGGTTGTAGTGGTTTACTTATGGCATCGTGTCTCACGAAAAAACGAGGACATAATGTTAACTCCTTGTATTGAAAAGGCTTGCATGAAGAGTAGTGTTCTGATTTAACGCGTTTAATATTCCTCACATGCACGTGCAGTTTGTATATGAAGGATTGCGTGTCAGGTGTAATTTCACTTTCGTTGAAGAAATCTGAAGTTAATCAAATTGCCTCGCCATATATAAGTTTTTCTGCTGTTATATGCTGTTCTGGAATTATATATGAACGAAATTATGCATGTCGAACTTATGTAATGACCTTAATTGCTACCGTTTGTTGATGAAACAGGGAGTTATAGTAGAAATTCCCTATGAAGTTTTGTTAGCTCACAAGAGTTACATAACTAACAATAAAATCTATTTGGTTTTTGCTAATGCATTACACGTTTAGTACAAAAAGCTAATAGAAACAACTGATAAATGCTTTCAATTACGTTTATTTTGAAACATCTTCCACATCACCGTACCAAATTTGGACAACAGAAGAACTGTACAAGACACCAAATGGAAATGTGGAAGTCAAAGTGATGTGCTACTTCAGGAGAAGGGATTTGCCAAATACGCTCATCACGCTAGCCGACAAGCATCAGCTGGACACCGAAATCTCGAACACTGCCACAGTTACGCCATTGGCCGGCCAAGAGGCGGCCACGGAACATTTGGAGCAGCGCATATACAGAGTGACCTCGCCCGAATATTCCCATGCAGCAATGAAGCTGAAGAAGATGTGGTTGAAAACACCACTCTCGGAAGACGGAGACACTACTCGAGGATGTGGAGGGACTGAGGCGGAACAGGGAACAGCAATTGAACTGGAGGCAGCGACATCAGCTGAAACATCGGGAGCTGTTCTTTTCACGTCGGGGTCTCCACTTATGGTTATTTGGGTTACTCTTGATTTACTCAAATAAATATATTTGTAATTATCAAACCTGTTTTATCTGAAGTTATTTTATACAGAACAAAACATAAATAGTGACAATACAGAAGAAAGAACACAGGGAAACATAAAAGGAAAGTTCAGGATAGCCAACATATGTCCATCTTCGGAGGCTTACTAGCCACAGCACCATCCTCGCCTTCTTTGGAGCTGAGGAACAAGCTTCTGTCCACTGCCTCGACTACTACTTGGAATCGGGTGTGTAGTGGTGAATCCATAGTTCATCCATTGTGTAGTATGGGCACGAAACGTCATTTCTTTTCTTCTGAAAATGCGCTAAGCACTTTTCAGAAAGGGTAGTGCGAATGCGTTTGTTATCAACAGTGAGGACACGCGGCACTCATCTTGTACAAAGCTTTTTCGTGTTTAGTTCCTGACGCAAGTTGTGACCAATACGTTCCTTTGAAATTCCAAGAGCATTATCAATTTGACCTTTGAACGCGAATCTACCAAAATAATGTTATGCACTTTTTCAATGATTTCCGGTGCGGTTTCAGTTTTTGGACGTCTTTAGCGTGGAAGGTCTTGGGTGCTCTCACGGCCACGTTTAAAATTGGCTGCCCATTTCTTCACAATGGAAACTGAAGGTGAACAGTCACCTGAAGCGATAAAGATAGGTAACGCAGGGTATGAGCAAAGAGAGTACTCTCAGGGTATGCGTGGATATGTATAAGTAAGGTTAGTTCTAATGACACTGGAATGCCCGTTTCAAACTGATTTAATGACTGCTTCATTTTATCATAACATCAAACTCGAAGTTGCCGACCAAGGGTTATCAATATTTTACTATTCAGAGCTAACGTATGTAGAATGCTTATTACTCGATAAAACTTAATTCGTTATTCACGTATATACGAACCGACATCGCTTCTGATCTGCCTTCGATCAAGACAGAGGCGATGACTTTCTTAATCGACCCCAAGCCGCAGATTGCGTGTACTCACTGGGCACAGTTGCCTGTGTGTGTGTGTGTGTGTGTGTGTGTGTGTGTGTGTGTGTGTGTGTGTAACTTTCACTTCTGGAAACCCTCTCTACTCGCCCAAAACTCCTTTGTGACTATTTTGTCCATTGTGATTATCAGTCTCGGTCATGCTTTTATTAGGGGTCCGAAGAATACATTTTCAAACGGAGTCAAGTGCTATCCCTTTAGGGCGTTTCCCAAGAAGCCTGTTTCTTACGTTTCTTTTGTTAAAACTACTGTTCAAATCAACTGCACGTGCACGCGTTTCACTACAAATATACATTCCTCTGAAATCCATTACGATTCCTTATGCATTGCCTCCCTTAATTTCCGTATAACACCAGAAATATTTACAGTCTGCAAATGAGCTTCTGTAAGTGTTAAACCTTCTTTTACGAATAATATTGTCACAGAACGATACTTGAATGCCTCCATTTTCAAAGCAATGTGCACTTCCTCTACTTTGAACAATGAACTACTATGACTTACTAATAATTTTGCATAGGGTTTAAAAACATGTGTGCCAATGTAAGCAACAACAAACAATAATGGAATTGGTACCGCGAAAACTTTTCAGGCCACTCTCGTTAGTCAGTGTATATCCAAGTCAATATGTAGCAGTAATTTTCTATTGGTAGTTAATTTCTCTCCATCTTAATCAGCCACACGTTCCGGCGCCATATATAGCAAGATTTCTATGTTGGAGATGGGATTCACGTTGACTGTTTCAAAGACCCAAGTCGGGAAGCCAGGTGTAACAGAGTTACTTCGTTGTATTTTGAGTTGCTTCTTGATGATTTTGTTTGATTAAGAAAGAGTCATGAGGTTTCTCGTTTTCAGATGTGGTTTCGAGTGAAATAAGTAAAATTTTGGATAAGTTCAATTTCGTAATATATAATTTAATTGTATAATCTGGATTACATTTTACTCAAACTTTCTTTCCTAGTCAATCATTGCAGGTTACCTCTAGCATATTGTCGTGGCAACAGGCAATGAGGTTTCGGCACAAATAGAAGACAGACGGCGGATATCGTTTCACTGTAATAAAGAGCTTGCGTAAGCAGTTAACGTTAGCGCGGCTAGTGTAAACAGATAGATGGCAACAAAGATAGCTGAGATAAAAGATTTGCCGGCCCAGACAGGGTTTCACGTTTCCGGAAGGTGATAGAATATTCAGATTACGTCATTAGATGCCTTGTTGATTCCAGAAAAATCTAGTGATTGTACAGAACAGTCTGGAATTCATGAATAGGTGTATAAAATGAAGCCATGGGTAATGATGAGTCAGTTGTATAACAAGAGTGTTGTTGTAAAGAGAGCTGAACTGAACGCTGTTATTGTCATCGACCTTGGAAGATTGTGTTGTTATGTGATGTAATGTTGTTACGTGAGAAGTGAACAGTGTATCTCTACGTAAATAAAGAACATTTAGAATATCTGCAAATTGGACTTTTAATTCTACGAACCCACAAAGTCACAATATCTATAAGTCCTTATTTCCTTAATAGCTTCCGTTAATTAATCACTCCTGCATGTCCACTCACCACTATCAAGATTACAGAATATCTCTTTCTGAAAATTATTGTTTTTTCTGTTGCAAAACTTTTATATTCACCGCGAAATTTTTCCATCATCATGAAACAAGATTATCGAATATATATCTATGAAGATTATTGATTTTCTTCTCCTAGCAATCGTTCATAATTTTGTTCTATATTGTCATTACACGGTCCACTAATAGTCAGATCAGAAAAAAACAACTAATTTTCAGTTTAAACAAAAACTACCGTTACACAAGTCAAGTTGCTCTGCAATTGAGATGTAATGTCGAGCGTATGAATGTCTGCAGTTCTTTTTCCTTGGAATCAGTTGTACGGTTCGCGGCAGTTGAATCAAGAAGTGTTGGTCTGATCCGACTCTGTGGTTGGGTGTTTACAGCTGAAGCTGTTTCTACTACTTGATCGTCTGAAGTTGAGACAGGTAACTTGCTAATTAAACATTGCATGAACTTTGTTAGCAGTAAACTGAATCTTCCGTAAACAAACTACAAGGTAGCAACTATACAGGTTCAAATTTCACAACTACAATTAACCTAATTATGGAATTGCTGTTACTACAGCGAACAGAAACTGCTGAAAAATAAACGTGATACTTCCTGAGATGCAGCTTTATCTACCTCAATGCCAGTCAGCTAAACCAATTTATAAAAGAGATATCTCTATCAAACGCTGTAAGTAGGCAGGTGCTAAGGGAGCAGAGCAGAACTATTAGAGTAAGCGTTTACAAACAAACGCTAAAGGGAATGTAAACATGCCTCACTTTAAATATGAAGCAACATCACAAATCATACTTTGAAGCCGAAGGGTGAACTCAGTTATCTAATAACCACATTTAAGGACGGTAACTATATTGCACCACTCAAAAGAAAATATAAATAACCCTTTAGGCATAAACCTGTAATTTAATGACTAAAACACAGAACTAGTCAAAAATTAAAATGGTATCCAAAATATAAAAAAAATGTGTGTGCTTAATATCACACGACAGAAGTGAAAACTTAAAAACTAATCATTATAAATTATTGTCAAAATAATTTTAAAATGTTAATTTTGACGCTTATTTTTGCGTAAAGTGGCAGTTGTGAACTACACATGTACGCTAAGTGTGCTCTAAAACAACTGAATGACGACGGACTTGCGATCGTGCGAAGATGGTTATACGTAAAGGATTTATAAAGGAAGTAAAATCAAATCTAAATCATTTCTCATATTCTGTATTTTTCTGCTGAATTGAATTTTTATGTTTAACAGACATACAAATTCATACATAAAAACAAGACCTGAAGCTTTCCTGGCGACGAATGCGCTCACTTTCTTCTCGGGCAGCCAGCCAGGTGAAAAGATGATTAGATATCAACGTTTCGGGAGTGTGCATCTCTCCCTTCATCAGGATATTTATAAAATGTTATAATCACAAGTAAAATACTGGATATAACACAACTATAAACAAAGACAAAACACTATCAAAATTTGCATTACTGAACAAAGGACTGTTTTCAGTCAATTAAATGCCAGGTCAGGAGATGGCGTAAGTATAGAAAATTGCGTCAAAGAAACGTAACTACCTAACTTGATTTTCAAGCTGTATTGATCTTTGCTTCTTAATTCGACGGATTTCCATTTTAAAGCCGCTGAACTGAAATTCAGCATCACGATTAAGCGTGCTCCTTTCAGAGGAAATCGCCAAAGCCTCCTTAATTCTCCGCTCCCAGTAACTGTTTCAGTTTGCCAAGATGGTTGTCTCCCGAAAATTGACCCTATAGTCGTTATCAAAACAATGCTCTGCCAGCCCATACTTCTCAGGTTGCATTAAACGAATGCTCCGTTCATGTTCGTTTATTCTAGTAGCGATGGTCCTTCCGGTGTGTCCTATATACGGTGTTCCACATTCACAAGAAATGTGGTACACTCCCGGAACTTGGAGGTCCAGTTTGTCTTTCACTGGTCTTATCAGATGCTTAATCTTTGGAGGTGGCTTGTGGATGTTCCTGACGTTGTATTTGGCGAGAATTCTGCTGATTCTGCCGGATAGATTGCCGGTAAACGGGATGTAGACTGTAGCGGTAAGCTTATCTGGCCCTTACTGTATTACAGGTTTCCCTTAATTAGCTTTGGTGATGGGGACTTCAACGTCATATTCGGAGTAGCCGTGTTGACGGAAAGTGAGTCTCAGGTGTTGTAATTCTTGTTTTATGTGGCTGGGATCAGAGATAGACAAAGCTCTGTGGGCCAGGGAATTGAGAACTCCCTGTCGTTGAGACTTATGATGGAAACTATTAGCGTTCAGATAGAGATTGGTGTGTGTAGGCTTTGGATATACATAATGCCCCAGTACCGTTGCTTTTTCTGAAACATGAATGTTCAGGAATGGAAGAGTTCCGTCCTTCTCCACTTCCATGGTAAACTGTATTTGAGGTCGAAGGCTGTTGAGATGCGCCAGAAAGATAGGAGAAGTGTCTGATCTATGTGGCTGAATTATAAAAGTGTCATTGATAGGTTCATACATATCTTATTACATATTTTTATAATGTTCATTTCCTTATTTGCATATTTTTTAATATTCGGAAATGTTTGGTTACGTATACATTTCACACACGCTGTTACATATCCGTACATATACTCATTACTCCATATTTCATCGCACGTTCGTACATACATTCATATATATTTTATTACATGTCATGTCCATTTCAAATGTTTTGTCACAAGTGATAGATACTGATATTAAAACATTTTCTTGACCCTCGGTCGGTCTTTCCGTTTGTGGAAAAACATAACCTATAAGTTGTAAATGAAAATAAACGCTAAGCCTGATAAGTTTATTATTTACGTGTTATTACATTTAATTAGTGATGCTTTACGTTTTACTACTCACAATAAAGAGAAATTATCAATAAAAATAGCCAGTTCTTAAATGGAACGTCTCTTTCACGAATTCCTTACACTTTTATTTCCAATTAGCACACTCATTTTATTTTTCATTATTATGGTTTTAATTATTCAAATCAAATTTGCGATATTATTTGTTCTTTTTGACTATTATTGTTTAAAGTGGAATTTGACATTGTGTCGACTTCTTAAATGACAGAAGGCTATCTAACCGGATCGGTTACCGGCACTCGACAGACGTTTGTAAAAAGGGCCCTAAGACACTTATTTTTTAATGAAACTCCTGCAGGTTTTCCGAATTTTTCATAGTACTTGAAATATGTTATAGTGTACCTGGATGCGTGATTTTGATACGCTGTTGAATGCGACAGAAAGTCTGCGGTGTATAGCGGTATGGACAACATAAGACTAAAATAACGAATGAATGTGAGGGAGGGGGGTTAGTTCGGATTGAACCGATTCAGGTTGACCCGAATGAAGGTCACATATTAAAGCGTGACGGCTCAGTTTAATTCACTACCCACAAAAAGTGCTAAACGCGCCTAAAGAAGTTTTCACTTCAATAAAAGTAATAAAGCTCTCTGAATGTAAGATAGCCAACAGTTTGACCCTTTTCATAATCTAACTGGATCAAGGGTTTAAGTAATTCTCGAAGAGCCGTAATATTGAGTGCAAAAGGTCACGGCTGACAAGTCTGCTTTAATTCAAAGTTTTGAACTCGACGTAGCCCATTTCCCAAAGGCCACACTAAAAACAATAATCCCACCACGTACGTCAGCAACACCGTGAAAGCTAGAGGTCACTGTAGGATGGTATATAGCATCACTGCTATTACAAATGCCAAGTTGGGATGCCCGCAATGGAAAACATGAAGCTGGGAGAGGAACACAGCAGGTTATAATCCTACATGAGAACATTTACCCATCAGAGCCTCGTCATGGCCCAGATACAGTACTGCAGGTAAATCCTACATATTAACTCAAACACGTGCAGATACGAGCTTTGTAGGTGTAAGAAAAACCATAGCCAAATTCGCTCCGTGAGTTTGGGTTACTTCTGTTTGCTGGCTTCTAGATTAACATTTCAAGCCGTATAAGAATTTTCTGATACGTTTTTAAGTCTACAAAATCCAAATACGCGAGGGTGTGTCTGTGTCCGTGTAACTGTGAACAGCATAAGTCAAAAATGAAAGGCTGGTTAAATGCAAAACTCGGTATTAAATTTCAGCAACTCTCAAGGATACGACACGAAGATTTAAAAAAAATCTTAATCTTTACGTAGAGCACCTTTCAAAAGCTTTTATTTTTTCAAAATAGTTGGACGATTATAATTATGTGTGTGAGCATATGCCAAAGAATGTGAAAGCAAAGAATCTATGGAGAGGACAAATACAGATGCGTCAGCTTTCGCCCAAAACATGAGTATCTTTACAGATTATGCAAAGGAACCTCTAAGGATTTTATAATTTATCCCAGAAATACAGACGCCAATATTATAATTTCCCGGCGGTGGGGTGGGGATTTTTCTCCGACCAAGATCTTCCACAGAGTCTGGAAGTATGCATGAGAGTGCGAGTGTGTGCGAGATCTACTGATTAAAACCCAACGAATACGAGTTAACACCTTCGATGTGTCCCAAACGAGAAAGGCCGTCGAAATGACCATTAGAGTTAAAGTATGAATGCAGCAAAAAATAATATTACAATGTAGGTTTTTACATCTGATGCTGATCGGAAATAAACAAATTTTATGGGTGGTTTGGATTTTAATAGATCGTATATTGCAAGCATATTTCTCCTTAAGAAATAAAGTTATATGATACAAAAACCAGCTGTAAACGACCATGTGCAATTGTTTAGTAATTTCGTAAGCTGTTAACACACAGAAGACACTGACATACCTCGACTTCCGCAAAAAGGAGGTCATATTCTAATTGAGCACTATAACATTCTGAAGAAATACGCAACATCTGCATTGTTCAAACTTAAATGAAAATGCTTTCTTAGAAGAATACCACTGAAAGACTAAAGTAGCCTTCATTTTGAAATTGTGTGTGTCGCTGAAAAACATTTCGCAAAGTATCATGTAATATGATATGCCGTGAATTTGGAGATGAGCCTTGTGTGTTTATCTTCGTTTTGAGGTGTACCATTGAAGAAGAAACCCTCAATGCTAAGCCTGACCTCTTGCAGAAATTGTATAAATGTTTTATATAAGAAAAATTTGGCTTTTCTTAAAAGTAGCCCCGCAGAATTTTATACACCTACCTGTACTTTAGATATCTTAAAGCGTAAACAATCATCTAAGTTATATTTAATTATAGGGATGATACAACGTATAGTTATATAGAGTAGGAAACGCTAACTTGCTCAATTGCGAAGTTTATACATAAGAAAACGTTCCTGCTTCGATGGTTTAAGGTCCTTAAAGACTGTCTTTAAAATCGTGACAATATGTTTACAGCTTTAGGCGGGAAACTGCTTTATATTCCGTCGAGGGGTAATTGTGATATTTTCAGCAAGACGTATTAGAAATAGCGTATAGTGAGGGAATATCCCTTGTCACGTGATAAGGGAAATCATTCAATATGACAGTAAATCCAGTAAAAATGGTTCAAAGTGACATCATGGCAGGCCGACGCTTTCAAAGCTCGAAAACTTAGTCAAAAAGGATAAAGTGCATTGAAATTTGGCTCCGAGCAGTTATCCTATATAAGTAAGCTTTGATATTTGTCTTGCATTTTCCTAGTGATATGGGGAAACCCTAGTCGGCCGAATCGGTCAATGGGACTCGAACCCGCTACGTCCTAAATGCGGGCCTCAAAGTATTCGTCTGAGACATTACACTCGTAAGTCATACTTTGTCGACTTATTTAAACTCTTTGACAGAGTATATAATTGAAGGAATAGACAAGATGAATTGGTATTGCCCATGCATTTTAGAGAACAAGGATTAATACGTAGAGACATACCACGACACAGATAAAGTGACTATAGGATCAATAACTGTGTTAGGTTTACCGAAAGCTGCGAGGGCTGTTCAAAAAAGAATGACCACAAGCTTTTTTTTTTTGACAACGTATCTTTACTCATCCTGATAATTTTGATGGTGCTTCTCAAAATAGTCTCCCCTGAATGCGTTGCACTTGTCCCAGCGTTTCTGCCAGTCTTCAAAGACATACTGGAAACAATTTTTCAGAGATC
Organism: Mantis religiosa; assembly: GCA_030765055.1. Lineage (NCBI taxonomy): Eukaryota > Metazoa > Arthropoda > Insecta > Mantodea > Mantidae > Mantis > Mantis religiosa. Next base: position 143,109,029 of record CM060959.1, on the reverse strand, counting down.
CTTCAAAATTGCCTTCGCAGCCTTCACCACTGCTTCTGATAATGGATAATGCCTCCCAAGAAGGACTTTCTTCAAAATACGGAGTAGAAACAGTCATATGGGCCAAATCTGGACTCTGGGGTGGGTGAGGGATGTACTTCACTTTGATTTTTGCAAGATATTCAGCAACAACGTTGGCAATATGCAGCCGTGCATTATCGTGGTGCAGCATCCAGCCTGCTTCACGGAAATGTGGTCTTTTGCGCCTGATATGGACTTGCAATATTTTCAGGACATCCCTGTAGTATTGTCCAGTTACTGATGTGTGTGCAGGTACAACAGGCTGATAAACCATTCCATGGATATCAAAGAATGAGATGACCATAACTTTCCCAACAGAAGCAACCACCTTTGCTTTTTGGGGGTTGGTGATGAAGGAGAGTTCCACACTGAGCTTTGCTGTTTGCTCTCAGGATCAAAATGATGTAGCCAAGTTTCATCAGCAGTGGTTACGTTTGAAAGAAACTCTGGATCTTCCTCTAACATCAACTTTAACTCCGTGTAACCTCCATTGCAGCGGTAGGCGATACTGAACATGTTTGAACTTGCCTGGTTCTCACAGGTGGAAACCAGGAGTACGAACAATGAAAGTACTACGGCGTGTTTGTTTCACAATAAGCTAACAGAATATAATAGGGATGAATGTTAGTGCGAAATTTATATCGGTAAAAAACTTATGATCATTCTTTATTGAACAACCCTCATACAAATGAAGCGGTCAGAAGCAGAAGTTGCTAAGTCATTCATTCAAAAATGTGCAGGAGAGCTGCTCAAAGTTTTCAGAAGTAATTTTAAATACCAAAATAATAATACAAATGAATGAACTTTATGTGATGGGTCCGTTTGGAGGTAAAAAGTACGGTGTTGAGGTGTTTCTCACTGTTTGATACATGTACATATTTTATTATTGGGACTTAACAACCTTTAATTTAAAATGGTTGAAAAGTTGTTAACTCACTTGACTTAACAGCTTCTGATTCTTAATGTTAGTGTTTTTCCACTATACAATATTATAATATGTAGCCATTGATAAACTATTACTTTATTTTCGAAAATACATCTGTACTATAGACTAATCCTGTATGCACTTCATGGACTGACATACAACATTGTCATCAAAACTTCACTCCATCTGTACTACATCAGTTCCATGTGTCAATGTGTCATAGAATGTGCTACCTTCTGGCAAAGTGACATGTTCCAGCAATGAACGAACATCGTTATATTTTATCTTCTTAATCTTCCGAAGCATATCTGATGTGTTTCTCGCACTATCACATGCCTTGTGTAAGGTTTGTAACCTCACTACTCTCCTAAAAAGAGACTGGGGCGATAAAGTGAGGAAGACATCGTGTGACGAACTTCTGCTACACATCATCTTTGGAAATACACACTCCGGATTAAAGTGAATTCAGGAATACTTCTTTCAAGGCCATGATCGAGGGTATCTTTGAAGTCAGAAACCTCAGAAATTGGAGAGCCATCATGTTCCCCGTTATCTGCCAGTGGATGTTTGATATGGACAACATCAATGGGCTTCTTCTGTAGTGAATCTTTGATCTGTTTTACCAGTGTAGAAGAGACTATAACTTTATCCATTGATTGTTTCTTCTTCTCAATATTACCAAAAATTCTGTCAGTAGGCATGAAGGAGTACCCTGGTATTTGGAAGTGCACACGAACTTTCTGAAAGTGTACTTGAGGAATGTATAAAACTGTCTTAATATCTAAATGTCTAATCTAAAATGTATTGTGACTTTGTGGGTTCGTGAAATGAAAAGTCCAATTACACCACTCAACAATGTTCTTTATTTCCACCGACTTACAGTTTAAACACCTGCCAATTACACAGAATTACGTGCTGCAACAATTACAATTCACCAGTTCGTCCGTTACAATTTCACTGTACTCGCGGTTACGTAAGCTCCGGTACACATTCACAGTTACGTACAGTCTTCCGTTGCACAATCTTTCCGTTCATTAACACGTCACTGACTAACACTGCCTTCTTACAACAAGAACTGTCCTCACTCACACACACTAACCAACTGATTGACCAACTCAACTCTGTCTGTCTGTAACCCTCTTTATATAGGAATATCGCCGGTTTCTAGTGACCAGGAGAATGTTCCAGATTCCGTAATTTCTGGAACCAGGTGGACAGAAACAGACGGCACACTGATGTTTTTCCTCCCAACCACTGCCTGTCACCACTACAAGACAAACGAGGGGGAGGTGTGGCTAACGCGGTCCTCCCCTGCCTTCCGTTCCCAGCTGGTTCACAGGGTGTTCCAGCGCTCGCGTTACACTGCTCCCTCCTCAAAGCTGTTCGCCCCGAACAGCCCCATCGTAGCGTGCGAGGCGGTCCAGGTGTACCACCAGCATCTGCCCGGAGTCTGAGCCAGAAGTAGCGCTGCCGTAGTTTGTGAATCATTCGGTTCGCTCCCAGGTGTCCTCCTGAAGTACCGGCGTGCACTTCCTCCAAGACTTCCGGGACCTTGCTCAGGGGAAGTACCAACTGTCCTCTCTGCGCCTTCCCATCGGGTGACTCCCATACCCGGAACAGCACGCCCACTCTGGTCTTCAACGAGTCCCATTGGGCCCAGTACGACTTGTAGGTGGCGCTCCTCGGTGCGATGTCCTCCCAGGTTGGTCTCATCCCTGCCTCCACTTCCCTCAAGAGTGGCCCCAAGTCTGCGTCCGCCAGCTGCTCCCTCCTCAGGCCTGCGCTATCCCAGCCTTCAGCAGGCACTGCCACAACTACTCGGACTGCTGCGACACGCTCCTTCTCTTCCACTCTTGTGCGCTCATGGCCGTCCTGGATCTGCGATAGGACACCTCCAATGCAATGGTCGCTGGCGTCGGTGTCCACAATGAAGGCGCCACCCGGTTGTGGGAAACCCAAAATTGGAGCACTGCACAGGGTCTCCTTCGGGTGCTGGAAAGCGTCTTCGGCGTCCTCCGTCCACACATAAGGCCGGTTTTACTCCGTCAGGCGGGTGAGGGGTTTTGCGATGTTGTCGGCCTTTTCCTCTAAATCGTTAAGGCGGTCGTCTACTTGACCCTTCCGCTTGCCCAGATTCGTGACGTCATCCCTCACGCCGGCCAACCGTTCCTCAAACTTGGCGGCGAGAGCCTCGTTCGCCACCTTCACTTCGGTAGCCAGACGGTCATTCGCTGCTCTCATTTCCGTGGTTAACTCGGCCTTAATTTGTTGCATCTTCTCGGTGATGTTGTCCCTAGCCGTCCTGATTAGTTTCAGTTCCGCGGCCAGGTTATTTCTAGTCTCCAGCGTCTCTGTTAATTCGGTCTGCATTTCTTCCATCTTCCTGGTGATGTTGTCTTTAGCCGTCTTCATTTCCGAGATTAGTTCGGCCTTCATTTCCATCATCTTCTCCAAAAAATTTTCCAATGCCGCGTCCATGGTTGTAATGTTCGGTGATGTTGTTATCCCACTCCTGACACCAGTGTGACTTTGTGGGTTCGTGAAATGAAAAGTCCAATTACACCACTCAACAATGTTCTTTATTTCCACCGACTTACAGTTTAAACACTTGCCAATTACACAGAATTACGTGCTGCAACAATTACAATCCACCAGTTCGTCCGTTACAATTTCACTGTACTCGCGGTTACGTAAGCTCCGGTACACATTCACAGTTACGTACAGTCTTCCGTTGCACAATCTTTCCGTTCATTAACACGTCACTGACTAACACTGCCTTCTTACACCAAGAACTGTCCTCACTCACACACACTAACCAACTGATTGACCAACTCAACTCTGTCTGTCTGTAACTCTCTTTATATAGGAATATTGCCGGTTTCTAGTGACTAGCAGAATGTTCCAGAGTCCGTAATTTCTGGAACCAGGTGGACAGAAACAGACGGCACACTGATGTTTTTCCTCCCAACCACTGCCTGTCACCACTACAAGACAAACGAGGGGGAGGTGTGGCTAACGCGGTCCTCCCCTGCCTTCCGTTCCCAGCTGGTTCACAGGGTGTTCCAGCGCTCGCGTTACAGTATCAACAGCTGATATCAAAGAGCTTGTGTGGCACAGTGTAGTTGCACCACCAAACGGCTAATGCAGCAACTACTTGACTTAACAACATCTAACTGAAAAAGGCTGACTTAACAACTTTTATTTCTGAAATTGATGCCCTTTCAACATGCCAGGGTCATAATAAGTTCGATCTGATCCTCAAATCTTTTAGCATTATTACAGAACTGGTATTCAAAGTACTTATCATGTGTTTAACAGAATTTCTAAAAAATGTTGACTTAAGAACTTCTAAATCTGAGAGATTCAAATGAAATTGAACCATTTTGTAAGGTATAAAATGTGTGTAAATACATTGAAAGCAAAAATTTACAAAACTAGAAAAACATGGGCAGTGGAACTTGGGAGGGAAAAAGCTGGTTATTAGTCAATTACATTATTTATGAGAGTGACTAAGTAATAATGGAAATTGGTAGATTCACAGAAAAAACGTAAGAAAAAAGCACCTACAGCAAGTAATGGAACATATACATAAATATAAACTACAAATGTAGAAAAAATGACTCTGATATGTATATACGGTTATAGTGGAATTAAGAATATAGTGATTGGGAATTTTTGGAGAGTCAGAATAAACGAATAAAGTGGATTAGAATAGGACGTTCCTTTGTAGGAAAAGGCTAGAGTTAATGCAATTGGTCCCGGAGGGAGTTAGTATTAAGACAACAAAAGGTGTAGTGTTAGAGAGAGTGTTTAAATGTTAGCAAAAATGCTTAAAAGTGAAAGAAGAAAATGTTACTAATATCTATCAGAACTTAAGTTTTTAAAATTGGAAAGAGAAAGTCTGAGGCGAAAAATGCAAAAACATGGGGCGGAAGAAATTTAATTACATTGAAAATGGTAACCAGCAAGCAAGAAGCAAGAAATAACATGGTAGGAAATTTCTTATTCAAGCGAAGGGGAATTGGATGAAGAAATTCAAGGAGAACGAGAGAGTGCAGGGAGAGTGGAGATAAAGTACGTGGTACAGGGGAAGTAAATCTGAACGGAGAACTAGGGAACCCTACCAGATGTGCAACACAAAGAAAGTTATCGGGCATGAACAATATTAAAGGAGGAGTTTGTGAATAAATGTATCTGCAAATTGCACATAATAACTTCAATTTAATTCCATCTAAGCATGCCTTGTGCTTCTCCTAGTTGACCTATTTCCAGGACTAGCCTTTGTTCATGAGATAATACTTTATACCGAGTTGGATTAAAACCAATAAAATATAGGTCCACTCAGAAGTAAAAACGATAAGGATTAATATTAAACAAAGAAAATGATAGAGTGAACCGTTGGAAGATGCCTACCGGGGTGAGAGGTTCCGACGGCTTAAAACAGATCAGTGGCAATGTCACGTGAAGACAAATTCATGTTCCATTGTGTTAGGTGTTTCTTAACTTTTAAATCAACAAATACAGATAAGGTCCAAAAATAGATGTCTGGTTAGTGGTGCACAGCTATTTTAAACTTCGTGCAAGCGTATGAATAAAGTAGCAGAGCAAAATATCACGCTTGCTAATCATAGTAGGTATGTTGTGGTATACTTTGCCCTCCTCTGTTGCTATGCCGTGACCATACTGTGCCAGTCATCAAAAGTGGAGTCTCACCCGATCCTTGAGAGAAATGCTACTGTTTTTTCGGGGTGACATGCCGACTTTTATTCCTCCCTACTTATACGGATTTTACTTTCGTAAAAGATGCCTCAAGTGTATGTTAAAACTTCAAATAGATGTCGGTGGTCTGAAGAATGTCTAATTGTGGCTCTGGAACATGTGAGGACTGGCGGCGGCCCGCCTCGGTAGCGTGGTTGTAGCGTGTCTGCCTCACGTTCAAGAGGTCCCGAGTTCGAATCTCGGTCAGGGCGGATAAGATTTTTTCCGGGGATTTCCCTTATCCTGAAAGACGAATGTCGGGGAACTCTAAGCTCTATGGACCCCGGGCTCATTTGAGTATCATTTCAGCCATTTCATTCACCGTCCGATATGACTTAACGTTGGAGGACGTAAATTACAACCAAAAAAAAAAAAAAAATGAGGACTAGCGGAATGAATAGTTTTAAAGCTTCCCAAGAATATAGCATTACATAAAGACATATAAGACGACGTTTGATGAAGAACGATTCCAGAATGTGTATCAAATTTCCGATATGGTTGCTATGGATCTCACAGAATGTGTTCAAGAAAGTGAACCAAAGAGGAGAGATTGTGCTGGAGCTATACTCTCAGAAAATGAAGAGGGACTTCAACTGGAGATTATTCAGAATGAACCAGAACATCATTTGAAGGAGTTACTCCTTTGTCTATATTGGATCCACTGAAATCTAAAGGCAAGAAGAAACATGCTGAAGTTCTTACAGAACAGAATCGCATAGAAGAAGACAAAATCACATCGAAGCGAGTTATACACAGGAAATGTGCAGCAGGTCAGTCAAAGATTAGAGAACCAGACAGGTTTGAAAATGATAGTGATTGTATTGAGTGTGCTCTCAATTACTAAGATAAAACTGGACCACAGGTTGATTGGAGTCAGTATGTCCTTTGCAGTAGATGGTTGCATGAAACCTGTACAGAAGAAGAAAATGTGTGAAACAACGGTGAAAAAGAATTCTGCTTTCATTTGCCTGTAATCATGTCATTTGTTTATTCTCTCACAGACTAATACCTTTCTTTTGCATCTATTTCTTTATAATATTAATAAACATGCTTTCTAAAAGATATATTTGTATACAAATGCACAAAAATAGTACACTATTTTTCTTATGATATGATTGTCATCTCACCCGGAACTTTGGGGTGAAATGTGTATACTACATTTTTATTAGAGAAATTAAAACACACTTAATTAACAATAATAATGCAAAAAAAAAACTTCTTTGGAAGGCTCCTCAGTGAATGTCAGTTTAGTACTGAACCTAAACGATCAATTAAACTCAAAACTGGATCCCTCAAACCTTAAGTATGGCATATCCCACCGATCCACTCTATAGCACAATCATCGAGACTTTTCGATGCTCTCGGCTCCACACCATCACATTATTTTCCTTCAGTGTGAGGTTTTATGTTAAGGTATAAAAGTGATACAGAACAACGTTTAGAATGGTAAATTAAAAATCTGTAATTCAAATACGAACATTGCTGTAAAGGGAACCTGCACGTTTCAAAGCTAATATTAACAATCAAGGTCAGGCTTGGAGCACATAAGGCTTAGTCTTTGGTTTCAAACTTCCCGAGTGCACAAATCTACAGCACTCACATTCGATTAAAGGGAGTCCTTACAATATTTTAGCTCATTAAATCCTTTAGATCCAAAACGTAGCCTTGGGCTTCTTCCGGTTCTGAAGCAAAGGCTTGGAGTGTGTACAGCCATGATTGATGTTTTCCTTTTGTCTCTTACCTTGTGTAACATAGTAATAGGATTATCCTCGTTACTGATCAAACAATCGCAGATTTGATTAATTAGGTACAGTTTGTCTTCCCTTCAGACATGCAGAAGTCAATGCTGGTCAAATACGAGGGCTTCAATAAAGAATGGTCATATTTTTTTGTTTGTTTGACAACGTACCTTTACTCTTCCTCATGATTTTGATGGTTCTTCTCAAAATAGTCTTCCCTGAATGCGATGCACTTGTCCCAGCGTTTCTGCCAGGCTTCAAAGATATGCTGGAAACCATTTTTGAGAGATCCTTCAAAATCGCCTCCGCAGCCTTCACCACTGCTTCTGATGATGGATAATGCCTCCCAGGAAGGCGTTTCTTCAAGTTAAGGAATATAAAAGTCACAGGCGGGGTATATCCGTACTATAGGGAGAGTGAGGGATGCACTTCACATTGATTTTTGCAAGATATTCAGCAACAACATTGGCAATATGCGGCCGCGCATTATCGTGGTGCAGCAGCCAGCCTGCTTCACGGAAATGTGGTCTTTTGCGCCTGATATGGACTTGAAATATTTTCAGGACATCCCTGTACAATTGTGCATTAACTGATGTATGTGCAGGTACAACATCCTGTTAAACCACTCCATAAATATCAAAGAATGAGATGACCATAACTTTCCCAGCAGAAGCAACCACTTTTGCTTTTTTGGGGGTTGGTGAGGAAGGAGAGTTCTATACTCAGCTTTGCTGTTTGCTCTCAGGATCAAAATGATGTAGCCAAGTTTCATCAGCAGTGATTACGTTTGAAGGAAACCCCGGATCTTCCTCTAACATCAACTTTAATTGCGTGTAGACCTGCATGCGAAAGTCCTTTTGTTCGGGAATCAACAGTGTTGGAAGCCATCGCGCACGAACACGTCTCATGTGTAATGTTTCTATCACCAACGTGTGGGTGGCACCCAATGATATGTTCCGTATTTCAGAAAGTGATCTTGAGGTAATTCGTTGATCCTCTCTCACAAGGGCAGCAGCAGTGTTATTGTTTTCTTCCGTAAGAGCAGTAAATGCAGCACCGTATCCACCTTCCTTTGAAATTTAGTGTCTCTCCTCTTTAGAAACTTCAAACCAATTTGGAGCTGTGCTGTAGGGAAGAGCAAACTCTCCATAGGCCTCCTGTAACATTGTATAGTCCTCAACTGAAGATTTGTTCAGAAAAATGAGAATTTCAAAGCCGTATTTTGTTTCTCGCGAGTTACCTCCATTGCAGCGTTAGGCGATATTGCACATGTCTGAACTTGCCTGGTTCTCACAGGCGGGAACCAGGAGTACCAATAACGAAACTACTACAGCATGTTTGTTTCACGTTAAGCTAACACAATTATGACCGTAAAACGTTATGATCATTCTTTATTGAACAGTCCTCGTATTATTACAGTTACGTCTATGAGTAGCTGTATTAAAATTACAACAATAACGATGATGGGATATATATTATATATTGTGTGATATTAGGATATTTGTCTATTATTGCTCGGCTAAGTACATTCATTATATTGTACTGTCGCTAAGGTCACCATGGTAATATGTAAAATAACGAAATTGATTTCCAAAGTTTATTTTAAACTGAAATCTGCCCACGTCTGCGCATGGAGTTTATTCAACGGTTTCCTTTATGTTTAATCTTTGTACTTTACGTCCTCCAACGTTAAGTCATATCGGACGGTGAATGAAGTGGGTGAAATGATGCTCAAATGTGTCCGGGATCCATGGAGCTTCGAGCTACCCAACATTCGTCTTTCAGGATAAAGGAAAACCCCAGAAAAGAAGCTTATCCAGGTAGCTCACCCTGGTTGAGATTCGAACTCGGTATCTCTTGAATGTGAGGCAGATACACTACCATCTACGCTAGTGAGGCAAGCTGCAAAATCTTTAATACATATTATACGTTCATATATTCGCTATTAACTTTTAAGTTTTAGATTTGGTATTAGACACGAAAATCTCCAGGGAAACATGATTTCAACACAACAGAACAGGTGTATCACAGTTTTCTATGAGAAACGCTAAATTATAGCATATAGCTAATCTCAATTGTAAGCGATGAAAGAAAATGATTTCTGTGAGCAAGTGAATTACTGTAATTTATATCTCCGATTTATAGGTGCACTGAAGTGTACGCATGCACTCTCGCCACAGTCCAAATGGCATTCAGAAAAAAAAAAAAAAAAAAAAAGACTGATATTTTACACTGCGTCCCATCGATGCGGAGAAACTGCTAGAACAGTGGTGTCATTAAGGGGAAACAGGGTCGTCTAGTTAACCTTCGCAGGTGACGTAATAGATATTGGTGTGAGGAAGCTCATGCTGAAAATTCAGTGGTAGGTTGTTAAACTTATGTACATAATGTGTATTGAATACCATTGTGAATTATACTTTTATAGCTACATTGTTAATAATTAGTAGTTCATTATTTAAATGGAGTTGTTATTCTTGGCTATTTTTTTTTTCAAAACTATTATTATGTAAGCATAATTAAATTACGTAATCACCAACTGTGTATGTATTTCAGGAGGAGGACTTAATTTCAGGTATGAAAAGATGACTTTCAACAAACATTCTTATTAAAAAGCTCTTTTTAGTAGTGATTTTTTTTTCTTTCAAGTCATAGAAACTACAATCAACTGTTGTTTGCAACCTAAGTCAAGCTAATACAGTTAAAAGTACAGTGTTAAGCTTACAATTAAAACACTCAGAAATATGATAAGATGGATTAAGAAGGTGCCAATTTTTCAAATTTTGTTTGAAGTATTTGAGGCTACAGTATTGAGCTTCTATAGCCAGTCTATTTTTTCTTACATTTGCGTCCATCTGAGCGGATAGTCCTTGCAAAGGATTTCCTAACTATCTGAAGGAACACTGTTCTGAGCAACTTGTGGCGAGCAAATTGATCTTGCTAAAGGTTGTCTGCGCTCCATGAAAGCAGCCAGTCTAGATGTTGGGATGGAAGTTGACTTCGGAACCACTGTAATGGAGCTCAAATCGGATGATATAAGGCTGCATAGAATCACTGAGCCCCGCTGTGATTAGCTTCCAACGTTCCCTTCGCAGGAATTCAAACCATTCCCTCTGTAATGCCACATTTCCAGGATTTTTCTGCATTATCCAGTGTAACGTTCCCATTACCAACCAGATCGCACACCTGTAGAGCGCCGTGTCTTTAAAACTGAATTCCAGTCTCTGTAGCCTTCGAAGACATGGTGGAAACTCCGGCGGACACCATTTTCCAATAAAGTCTCTGAGCACCATCCAGATATTATGCACCTGTTTGCAAGAGGCAATTCTATTAATCCACATATGTCTGACATCCCAGATATGGGAAGGCTCATGTTTTCCTCTGCTGAAGCAGTGGCAGCTGTGCAAACATGTTAAGGAATGTTGTTTAAAAGTCTCCATTTTGTGTTTGTATTTGTGAGAGTCAACAAAGCAGCTGGAACTAAAGCCAAACTCCGGACATTTGGCATAGTTTTGCAATGTGTTGCCAAAGACAAGGTTTTACAGAATTATTATTATATTGTAACTTTTTGGGTTCGTAGAATTAAAAGGCCGAGTTGCATAAATTAAAAATCTCTTTTATTTTCGTAGAAATAATCTTATATATTACAGCAGCATTACGTTACATACACCATCAGTCTATCAAGGTCGATCACAATAACAAACAGTGACAGCAGATTACATCCTTAGCTCTCGTTACAACAACACAGCTGGCTGTCTCTCATTTCACAACACTGTTCACAACTAACCCTTTTGCGAGTCGTCGCGTCCTTAAATATCTATTTCGTAAATTCGAGATATTTCTGGACCAAACAGGAATCGAATGTTCTATCACCTTCCAGAAGCGTAACCCTATCGGTGCCGGCAGGTCTTTTATCTCGGGCTATCATTATTTCTTCCGGCATACTCCTTATCTCCAGGCTTTTTGTGTACACAAGCTCCGCTATCGCGACCGAGTTCGCGACAATATTATATTATTAGTATATACTTAGCTCTAGAAAGAAATATTGTCTAAGTCTCTATGACATACTGAACTCCCTATCATATAATATGTTGAAAATGGCATTATGATACCTTTTGTTGTGTAATTTACGTCCTCCAATGTTAAGTCCAATAGGACGGTGAATGCATATTGTGAAATGGTGCTCAAATTGGTCCAGGGTCCACGGAGCTTAGAGTGACCCGACATTCGCCTTGAAGGATAAGGGAAAACCCAGGAAAAAACCTTATCCAGGTAACTCACCCTGACTGAGATTCGAACTCGGGGCCTCTTGAACGTGGGCTGCCGAGGCGGGGTGATAACTTTGGTGTCCCACATATGGAACGTAAGACACATATGGAAACTTTTATGTAGTAGGCATAGCAAGGGAAAGGGACGTTGCTATTTGCAGTAGTCGGACATTCAATATTTAATATATTATAAATATGATAACTTATAATTAACACATCATTCAATATGTTAATATATGTAAGAATTATATATAAACTTTAGTTATAATTTTTATTCGGGGTTTAAATGTAGCCAAAATGCTTGCCATTTTTCAGAAAGAAGATGATTTGGATACATACAATGAAATTGACATGCAGCTGTAACCTGAAAATGCTTGTGGAGATGTTACCGATGAAGATTCTGGCGAAGAAGACAGCGAGAACATCAACAATCTGCCCGGCAGTTTGCTTTGGACTGAGGCATAAATACATAAGACTAGCCACTCTGCAGAAATTGAAGGAACTGACCCTAAATCTCAGGAAAATTTGGCGGAAAACTAAACCATTTAGAGTTTTGTAGAAGAATTACAACAGCAATACTCTGCAGACATGGAGCTGTTCCAAAGCAAGCTGCTGGTAAACCACCAAAGCATGAGAATGAGGACTCCAGATATAATCGCACTGATCATTTTGTAGCGCCACAGAAGAACAGAACACGTTGTCGACTGTGCCGCATGAACACTCCAACCATAAGCTAAAAATGTGAAGTGTTTTCTTGCATACCACACCAAAGCATAATAGCATTATTGAAAATATTTTTAAAATGTTCTTTATTTTGTGTAGGAAAAATAGCTCTAATTTGTGTTTAAGTTGATTTGTACTAACACTAATTCTATATCTTTAATGACAGTATAATATGTTACTTGTCTACTAAAATGTTACTCTCGATTCTAGTATACAGTACACAGCGCCTCCCCTTGAGACATAGTCACTATTCTTACCTGCCCTTGTTCCTAACGTACCACATATGGGACACTTGATTATTCATAGACAACTGAATGTTGGCCAGTAAAACCTGTCTAAATAAGTAAAAGTAACTTAAAACAACACAATACGTAGACATTGAAGGAAAATTTAAGGTGAAACTCATTTCAGACATATCTCGGTTAATTTGTCGATGTCGGGCTCTGTAACGGGGCATATTGACGGTCCGCCGCATACTTGCATTTGTTTTAAAACATTAAGTGGTGTAGACGTACCGCAATTGCCAATGACAGTCAGCTGTTTCCCTACACCTCCGCGACGCTACGCGAAAAGTTGAAGAAGGGCAGGAGGAGGGGAGCTACCCTCAGTGACACTTGATGGCACTCTGTGCTAGAGGAACACCAGGATCACTTTTGTTAATTAATTTTCTTCTCTCTCTGTTACGTAAATATTTAACAGTTGGTTTTGACCTACTTTGCGATGAGCTAGAGACCTGAAACTTTGTACACTGCTCAGAAGTAGAGGACAAGGGAACATAGTTATTTACAAAGAAAAAGAACTCCCTCTTATCTCAGACTTCCTTTACACTGAAATACTTCTAAACTAACTTCACGATGAGCAGGAGACTTAAATATTTAAACATAAGATCGGATGGAAATGCAATATTAATTTCCTTTCACGAAACTCCTTCCAACACAAAATAACGTCTACGTGGAAGATGTTTGTAACTTGTTGAACATGACCTCAAAAGTTAATTAAAAACAAACATACTTAAGACAAGGCATATTAATCTTAATTACTCATACATAAATGTTAATTATTTGCTGTATCAACTTTTTAAAACGGTCCAGAATGCTTAAAATAATTTCTGCCAACACCACACAGATACGAGGGAGGGAGCCAAAACAAACCGGACTCCGAGGGTGCTGCCCTCGTAGATGTAGTGCAGGCTTCTCACGCTAAATGGTGTTAGTAGAGACCTTTATGAGACAGCTGTGCAGATGGCGTCAGTGTAGAGCTGAACGTGCAAGTGTGGTATTGTGTTTCTCTGACTGTTGGTGGGTTACGTCTGCGAAGTCATTATGGCAACTTTAAAAGAACAAACAGTGTGTGTGAAATTTTGTTTCCTGCTTAAATAAAGTGCAGCGGTGGCACACCAAATGCTTCAGGAACCTTTACAGGACGCTATGAGCCGCACACAGGTTTTCGAGTGGTTTGGGCGCTTTAAACGTGGTGAGATGTGTGTTGAAGACCAAGTTCGTTCTGGACGCCCTTCAACATCGCGAAATGAGAACATTGAAGAGGTCCGCCAAAAGATCAACGAGGATCGTCGCCAAACGATCGACCAAATTTTAGCAGCGACAGAAATCGGTTGGAGCTCGTGCCAGCGGATTTTGACTGAGGATTTGCACATGAGACGCGTTGCTGCTAAATTTGTTCCGCGCCTTCTCACACAGGAGCACAAAACCATCCGCATGAATGTGTGTCAGGACTTGAAAACAGAGATTGCACGTGGTCCAACCTTCTTGAACAAAGTCATTACAGGGGATGAGAGTTTGTGTTTTGGGTATGACCCAGAAACCAAGCAAGCGTCACGCCGGTAGAGAACTCCCAAGTCTCCCAGACCAAAAAAAAAAAAAAAAAAAAAAAAAAAAAAAAGCAAGACAAATGATGTCAAACGTAAAGACGATGATCACTGTCTTTTTATATGTTCGTGGAATTGTGCATCGGGAATTCGTACCCTCTGGCCACACTGTTAACCAGCAGTTTTACTTGGAGGTTTTAAGGCGCCTGCGAGAGAATGTGAGAAGGAAACTCCCAGGACTTTTCCGATCAGGTGACTGATTTCTACATCACTACAACGCTCCAGCACACAGGACCTTACGAGTGACCCACTATTTGGCATCTCAGAGGTGGTCTGTGGTTCCCGACGCTCTGTATTCGCCGGAACTAACCCCCTGCGACTTCTTCCTATTTCTACGAATGAAAAAAAAACGCTAAAAGGTTAGCGTTATGTTGATGTGGAGGATCTAAAAACAGCTTCGCAAAGGCCACTGGGCAATATCAAACTTGAAGAGTTCCAAACATACTTCCAACAGTGGGAAAAGAGACTTGACAAGTGCATCGCATGTAATGGAGAGTATTTTGAAGGTGACTGAAGTAATTTTTGTAAACAGGTCCATCAATAAAGTTGTTATGACAACAATCCTGTTTCTTTTAGATCTCCCATCGTATGTTACACCTAGTAGATGAAGCTTTCCTGGCGACGAATATGTTCGAAATCGTTTCGGGAAACAATCTAGGTCAAAAGACGATTAGAGTGTACATCATCAGGATATTTAAAACGTGTTATAACCAAAAAATATATAACTGGATATAACACAAATATTTGTGTTATACATTTATACACTTATACATTTAGTGGTTATAATACTTCTTAAAATACCCTGATGATGGGAGAGATGTACGCTCTAGAAACGTCGATTTCTAATCATCGTTTTGCCTGGCTTGTTTCCCAAGAAGGTTGATAAATTTATATATATTATCCTGAAAACGTTGTTTGTGAATTTTTAAAAGTTATGACAGTACTTATGAGGTTTAAATCGCTAAGGCCACGCCGTGGCTCAGTGGTTAGACCGCTTGACTCTCACCAAGGCGGCCCTGGTTCGATCCCAGACGACCGCAAAGTGAGATTTGTGGTGGACAGCACGGCGTTGGGGCGGGTTTTCTCTGGGACCTCCGGTTTCCCCCGCCATGTCATTTTACCGGTGCTCCATCTTCATCTCATGTACCACCAGTGTCACCGCCTGCGGTGCCATATGTAGTAAAAGCGGGCATTAAACACTACACATTTTAAATTGATAAAACGTGTAGTGAATACAATAAAGGAACATAAACATATGATAATCCAATTGCAGGTTCTCTCCTCTTCATGAGGGAACCGAGACAGGTAGGGGAAATAGCGCCGGCAGTTATACTAATTAACTTAATTTAATAGGGGGTCACACGTATCTCACTCTCCAACTGAGCTAAATGGACATTTTTATTTTATAACACCTATCTCACACCAATTATAATTAGATATAGTTTGGACAACAAACCTGATGCTTTGGTGGATGACAGCTAACAAGCATTCTATATGGGAGAGTCGTGCAGTACTGGCCACTACTGTGATTTCCCTATTAGCCTCCATGTGGCAGAAGTTTCCAATAAACAGTAGCAAGCTTGTACATCCACGTGCGCTATAGTCGGACATCTTTTTCCTCTCTTCAATTGTTTGTCTGCTCTGAGTGCTTGATGGTGGTTAGTGTAACTCTTAGCGCACGGAAGATATTCTGAGGCTTATAGCAGCGCTATATTTGCGATCTCTGTAAGCCAGTGAGGTAAATATTTGTGAACTGAGTAGAAATAGTGACAATAGGTTCCCATGATTTTGTATTCTACCATTGTTCTATATGTGACAGTGCAATGTATCACTGACAATCTACGAGGCGTGTCCGTAAAATAAGCTCTCCAATTTTATTTAATATAGAAAACATGTTTATTGTAAATGAATGTTACATTGATGAAAAGGCCGAACTTACAGCTATTTTTCAACGTAATCACCATTGCGATCGATGCACTTTTGAATGCGCTATGGCAGTTTTTGTATACCCTTGCCATAGCACTCTCCCGCCAAGTTGCGCAGGTAGCGCTCAACCTCGTTTTTCAAATCATCGTCGGTCTGGAAATGTGCTCCACCCAGGTGCGACTTCAACTCAGGAAACAGATGATAATCACTAGGTGCTGAGTCTGGACTATAGGGGGAATGGGTGAGGAACTGGGCCAACCAGTTTACTGTGCAGCATTTTGGGGACCCATCTCGCACACACCTTGCGATAATGCAAATGTTCGGTCAAATTCTTGTCAGTCGTAGTCTTACTGACTTCAGGGATAAGTTTGCACAGTTCGCAAATTGTCACACGCCGATCTTTAAGCATTTCTTGCTCCACTTTTCCAATTGTTTCGGCTGAAACCGAAAGCGAACCAGAACGCTGTTCGTCATGGACGCCCGTCTTTGAACTCTCTGACCCACTTTCCTAAGTTTTCGAAGTCCACACTGTGGCCCATAGACTTCGCATAACTGTCGATGAATTCCACTAGGGGTAGTGCCCTTGGCACTCCAAAAACGGATCACTGCACGCAACTCGCACTTGATGGCGGAAGTGATAGGAAGCTCTAACTAGATCGACAAGAGTACCAGTGTGCCACAAACGTCATCGTTACCTGAACATTCAACTTTGCCGTGTAATAGGATCTACCCTGTTAAGTGTAACAATGAGATATGACAGCTGCCTTCACCGTTTTCCCGGCGAGAAGACCCGCTAATAGTTCATTATAAATTCTAATGCAGTTGTAGTAGCGAATATGGGCAACAGATGTCGTTGGAAAACCTCAAAAGCAGTTCATAAAATTTGGATATCAATAATATTGTTACCTTGTAGGTTCATAGAATTAAAAGTCCAAATTACCAAAATTCTAAATGTTTTTTATTTGCGTAGAAACATACTGCGTAGCAGCACATATAACAGTTTGAAACACCAAGGTCGATGACAATAACAAACAGCTTACTCAACTTCCACTGCTTACAAAACTCTTGTTACATGTCTTTACAGCTGTTTACTACTCACGACTCACTCTTGGCGAGTCGTCGCTCTCTTAAATACCTCATTGATAAATTCGAGAGACTTCTGGAACATATAAGAAAATCATCTATTCTCTCGAGAGATCGAGATATAACTAGAACCTTCCTTACGGGAAACCCTATCTGGGCCGGCAAGTCACTTATCTCAAGCGCTATGTTTATCTACTTATGCAAGCACTGTCCGCCTGTTATCTTTGACTAGGTCGCCCTGCTGGAACCCTTGGCTGTTGGCTTGCCTGTCGTAACGGGTCTTCATGTGGTCGCTCGCCTTCTGGATGTTCTGACGAGCCATCTCAAGCATGTCGTGGAGATGGTCCACCAGGTTCTCCGCATACCCGGTTGCTGGTTGTTTTGCGTCCGGGAGACTTGCAAAAGTCAGATCACAGAGGAACTGGCTGGCATCATCCCAGTTGTATCGGGTGTTGACGAGCGGTAGGCCAGCAAGAACAGTGGCACCTTGTAGTCCCAGTCTCGCTGATGGCTGGCTATGACCTTCCTCAGGTGTTCCTCTAAGGTCTTGATGTATCTTTCCACCATGCCGTCCCACTGCGGGTGTAGGGGTGTTGTGCGGATCTTGTTAATCCCAAGTCTTTCCAGTGCCTCCTTCATCAGGTTGGACTCAAAATTGGTTCCCTGGTCACTGTGGAGCTCTAACGGAACCTCAAATCGGCAGAAAACTTGCTCCACGAGGCACTCTGTGATTGTCTTTTCCTCCTGCTTCAGGATAGCATACACCTCAGGCCACTTGGTGAAGTAGTCCACGACCACCATCAGGTACTTGTTGCCTCGGTCGGATCCTGGAAATGGTCCAGCTGTGTACCCAGCGATTCTTTCGAATGGCGCTCCAACGTTGTACTGCTGCATGCGACCCCGGCTCCTTGTCTGGGGGCCGCGACTCGCCACGTACACGTGACATTGACAGTTTTTGCTTTTTTGTGTTGGTTCCCCCTACGCAGTCCACTGTTTGGACTGCATTTTTGTTTCGGGCGTTTAATGATGTGTGCAAGTTTCATCTACAGTAATTAATCGGCGCCAAAACTCGGATTTATCGCGCCTATACTGCGCCAAGAAAGCGTTGGAAATGTTCATTTGAACACGATTTTGGTCTAATGTGAGAAAACGTGACACCCAACGCACGGACAGCTTTCTCGTGTCTAAATGTTGATTTAATATGTGACAAGCATGTTCTTCTGAAATGCCCATAGCCTCTATTATTTCTCTCACTTTAATTCGGCGGTTGTCTAGCACCATTTGGTGAACTTCGGCGATGTTTCCGTTGGTAGTTGCAGTTTTTGGACGTCCCAAACGTTCATCGTCTCCCAAACTCCTACGGACATGTTTTAAATTCAGCTGCCCAAAATTTCACTGTGGTAAATGATGGTGCAGAGTCAGCATACACAGAATAGAACACATATATTATTTTCGTAGGCGTATTGGCTTTGTAAAGGAAATATTTAATGACAGCTCGATACTCGATTTTGTCCATTTTCATAAAACAACACTCACATCAGCTCACCCAAACGACTGTTACATAACAACTTAGCGTCCACAATGGCTGAAACTTTGGTGAGTAACTATCAACTGGTGAACAATGAAATTCACCAGCTGTTACTTACGAGCACTGTCATCTTAATCTTGAGATTCGGAAACTTTTCAGACCACCCTAGTATAACGTTCCAACAATAGTGACACATATTGTCAGAAGAACAGTTGATTGTATTTGAAGGCAAAGAGATGTAAAACAGTTGCAAATATGGTGGTGAATTTTGAGAAAGATTGAATTTTCTTAGGTGTTTGAAATCTAAATGTGATACTGTGATACTGATCGCGAAGGTTTTTGTCAAACTGCAATCTTTTGTGATACTAAGGTCTTTAATTTACTAATGAATCTATGGTTACTTTGTATGCAGGGACATAAGAAATATATATTCCAGTGATAACAATTTGAAAGACTTAACGTCGCTGCTACTGAGGAGAGGTAAGTATCTCCGATCCAAGGTTGGATTTTAATGCCTTAATTTTCAAGAAGGATTGCGTGAGCTATAACATAATCTACATCTTTCAGATTGCGTCTCATGCAGTAGTTGCTAACGGTACACGTAAATATGTAAGGAACAAAGGAACACTTGCAATATGGCCAACTATTTACTGTCAAGTCTTGAGAAATGCGACTTAAACCACTTGGTGCGTGTATGCTGCGACACAGCTCATCGCAGGCGCCTAATAAAGAAACATTAACCGAAGATTTACTTCTTCCATACTCGAATGCTCTTGTTTCCCTTTAAAATTCACATTATCATAACATCCATTTAAATTGCGCATTTTCTGCAGCACTATCCAGTGCACTGGTCGAGTGAAGTGACAGGTGAGGTCAAATGGAGGTCCCTTACATTTCCTTCTAATTTCTTGACTCTGAATTTCATCATAATCATAATAATCATCATCATCATGTTCAAGGATTGGGCCCTGTGACACGTTCCGTTCTCTTCAAGAGCACACTGATCCTTTCAGCGTAGAGCTGGGCGTCCTACGTCTCTCTTTCCCTTCGGCTCATAAACTAAAACTCTTCTTGAAAGACGTTCCGCGTCCATTCTTAAAATATAAATTTTCCATTCACTTTTGTTCTTTATTATTTTATTGTTTAAATTAAAAATCCCAAGCTCTTGTCTTATTTTTTCGTTTCTTACGTGGTCTATTCTTTTTTAACCTGCCACGCGTCTTAGAAACCTCATCTCTGCCGATTCTAGCTGTTTTCGTTGGCTCTTTGCCAGTGTCCATATTTTGGAACCATATGGCTTTATAGTTCGGACCACAATTAGGTACAATTAATGAAAATTAATTGTTCTTTCACACTAGCCGTGTGCAGGATGCACTATGAAAGGGTAGAGCCAGAATGAAAAATTCAATGCCATGGCCGAGATTTGAACCACGGATCTTCTGAAAGCCCGGGCCTTAAAGTACTTACATGTAGTAAGTCGCCATTAAGGTAGTGTCTCACGTGTTTATGAGAACTCCTAAGTGGTTTAGCAGGAGAAACACGAGTCAGTTGTAGAATTTAATGTCATGTTGGCACGTTGGCCATAGTAGCTCAATGGTTAGAGCGGCTGGAAGACAACCGGAGGATCCGTGGTTCAAATCCCGGCCACGGCATTGAATTTTTTATTATGGCTCTACCCTTTCATAATTGTAAGTTCCCTTTTTACTAGATTGCGTTACCAGCCCAAAGCTAAACCCCCATCCTGGTGGGCCCGGTTTTATATCGGAGTTGTCCTCTCCTAGATGAGCTGTCTTACTGGATTTCGAACCTCATCTGTCCGTTCCTAATGTATTATACCCATTAGGAGGGATGCCTCTTCCGCGACTTCGTTGTAGTGAAGAACTTCTTCTCCGCCGAAAATCCCGTTGAGGTCTTCACACTTAACCCTGTGTATGGGGCCCTTTGACCTTGAGCAACTGTACTTCCAAAATTTATTTCTCCTCGGGAGCCCGGGTAGGCCAGATATACTCCTAGGCA